>DWPV01000975.1:0-23305 GCA_018251915.1 Urbanus proteus proteus | reverse complement strand
AAGGTTTACTATTCCGGTAATCATTTTTTGGCATTGACATTGATTTGTTTACATTTTGGACGCCTAATTCTGAACCACACTATAACTATATTACAATTCCAATAATATGCTAGCGATCTAGAATATCACGACATAAGAAAATAAAAGCAAAATTATTAAAATAATATTAAAAATAATAACGCTCTATCCACTTACGAACTATAAAGAACAATTCATGTGTAACAATGAACTCTACCAACGCACGTGATACAACGGAATGCTCGAAATATTCGCATAAACCCCCTTATGATAAATCTATTTCTTGCTTAGGTCTAATTGTTTCAGTTATTGTTTATGAAGGTTGTGTTTAGTTGTCGTTGGCTTCCATAATACAGACACTTCTAAAACGGGACTATGAGTGTAAAAAGCAGCATTTTTATTATTTATTTCATTCACGGATGTCTCATTGTTGTTGTTTAAGCAAGCGCGTTTAATCCCCGTCTATACAAAGTTCCTAAAGGTAGTTCAGGACACAGACAGAGGTTAAATCCGCAGGATTAAGTCTCCTGCCGTGTCTATACTTACTGAACATCGATCGCTTCCTGTTTTGCTTTTAGTTATAGGTACATATTAGGAAGGTAACGTCGGCGCTACATCGGCCGGGTTGTGGTCTGCATCGAAGATTCCTCGTTTATGACTATGTATAACGAGCCTCTCCATGTACGATCTCCGTATCCAATATGTACACCGTTAAGTAATTAAACGACTACAGATTCACAAATTGCAATAAAACCACATATCAATAGGTATTACAAAACACTCGCGATTTTCAAAATCTAATAAATAGATATACACTTTTATGCTATAATCTTATCGGAATAGATTAAATCGGCCTGTAACGAATGGCGCGACAGAACTGTTCAATGGACCAAATACCAATAATGTTTGCTCTCGGATCAATCATTCACCGCGATAACGTGCTAAGTCAGTTTTCTTAATATTATCAACTTCTGTGAATAAATTACAACAGGATATATCATTTGGATCCTCTGGTGAGTATCCAAACACATTTTTTAACGTCATACCTCAATTGATTTAAGATTTGAAGTTGTATATCACAATTTTAAACTAGATGTCATTTGATAGTTACGAAACTAACTAGAATATAGATATCAAAGGAGAATATCGGATTTCTTCCGCAAATTGATACTCTAGTTACTAATCTTTACGATATGTGTATACATATATTTTGCCAACTTATCAAGTAAATAATGACGAGCTTTCTCGTGTGCAGCATCCGCACGCAGTTTTTCGGTTTTTATTTTTACAAAAGAACCCTGAACATTATGAGAGTAAGATGTAATATGTAGTAAGATGTAATAAATATTTATTTTAACCTACCTTCCCTAAAAGTTTATCTGATGAAGGTTAAAAAACACTATCATACTTTAGAGTACAGACTCTCGAAAACTATAAATACAAAGTATTAAAATCCTAATGATGAGTTTCACAGAAAAGGTTTTGATTCAACAATGATAGGGAATTTATAAAATATTTAAAAAAATCTTATTAATTCTGTAGTAAGTCTGGCCGTCTTGAGATCTTGAGATATTCAATAAAACGCGGTTTTCAAAATCCCTCTCCGCGTGCGGGAGCCGGGAACTGCATTTCTCCTCAGGGACCAACTATAATAGAAATGTGGAAATGAAAGTCCTACTAACCGGTCTACTAGAATAATTTTAATTTACAATATTCTTTCTTTGTTCAATGTTACACAAGCTGATAAAATTAACAGTTAAATAATAATATATAATTATTAAGTTCACACTTTAAAGTACATATAAAATTGTGACAAACCCATTATTGACCGACTATTGGCCACAAAATTTTCCTCAGAATAAAACTACTTGGAAATAACAGCCCTAGTGAGGGTTAGTTTTAAAAATTGGAGAGTGAATGAACGTTATGTATCCCAATGCATGAGATACACGTGCGTACTCTCCAAAATTGAATAGAGTTAAAAAAAATGTGAGCGAAATTTCTTTATTATACTTTGTTTAAAAGTTAAACCACGTGAGATTTATTTACATTTCTAGAGCAATATAAAACGAATTACAATCCCATTCGTTAAGCGAAACCATTGAAACCTCTTCGAAATTACTCCACTCGCGCAAATTACGAGGGAACGAGTGAATTGCATCCGCCTTGGAACAATGAAGCTCTAGCTTCGGGCACCAAAACAAAAAAATCCGCTCCATCATTTTATCTTTCTCCATAATGGCACGGTGCACCGACTGACTTAGTGACTACGGCATCGCACCGTTTCGCTATGCTTCGGATAGGCTATGCAAACTTCAAAGCGTTTTATATCGATTACGGACGTAGTAATTGGATGATGCTGCGCCCGTAATGAAAATCTATCGAGTTGGTCCATATTTGGAATTTAATTATAAACACTGTTGGCCAAAATCGAGAATACTGAAATATCACACAATTACTCGAGGTTTTAAATCGATTACTCTGTGCAAGTATTCCCGATTGACACATGTTTCTGTTAAGGAGTGAACAGTTTAAAATATACTATTTGCGAAATTTGAAACTTCAAGTAAAAGAAATTGTTAGTATGCTCGTGTATGCTTCAAAATATCTCAAAACCTTCTCTTGCGACAGTAACTTAATATTGCACTCAAAAAATATATAAAAACAAATGGAAAATATTTTAATAATTTCTGTCTCCACTATTTCTATTACTATATCTACTACATCTCTACCTCTACTATAACTATAACGTCTATAACCTATGTAAATTATGTCAAAATATTTTCTGTGATGAAAGCAACTACAGATAATCAGACAGTGACGGGCATCCGCAGTTGCCGGATATCTGGCACAATTTACGTAATTGGCGATATTTTATGTCCTTGGCAAGTACTAGAATATGTGTATCATTCGCCGTGTATTGTTTATTTTACGCAAGAAATCAGCATAATAGCAAATAAATAATATCTACCTAAGTTTAATTTTTGATAAAAAAATCTAAGTTAATTTATAGCAACTACAAATTTTGCTAAAGTGAGCTAGTTCGTAAAATTGAATTTTCAATCTACTTGACTTATTAACTGACAGAAGAAGAGGACTACATTATTCACGTTAAAACTAAGTGTTATGATGAAACATGCATGCATGTCTGGCAACCCAAATACATACATATACGTACGGTTTTAAAGGAAATGAGGATCTACATTACAGTCACATACGTATGTTTAAGGCAAAACAAACTCGATAGCTAATCGTTTGGTAAAATATGGTAACTAAGCTACAATACGGTAAAATGAAAAATTGGCTATTATAAACATGATGTGTGAGGCTATTACATACGTTGGGGTATCTGTGAGTCCGTGTCCTCGGCGAAGAGCCGACCCTGGCAGACGTCGAGCAGCCACCAGCGGGTGACGTGCTCCGGCCACTGCCAGCACCCCGGCATCCTCACAGCACATTTAATTCATATAAACCAACACCACTGACACACGCACTATTGTGATTGTTACTTATGAAGCATATAAATATGTGTCACCTTCTTATTTATTTTTAAAAGTCATCATATTTTTTTACCTAAATGCACACTGAGAACATCTAGACGATTTAAAAGTACACTTTAACATTATTTTATAGATTATAATAATTTACATTTGTCAATCTTTGAAATGATAAATAAATAAACGCTAGCACATAGCAGGCGCATAGGAATATATTTAAAAAATATCTCCGCCGAGATATGACCCAGTTTAGTTCCTTTAATCCTAGTTCACTTGTTCCATTTTTTCTTTGTGAGAAACGTTTAATACGGAGATAAATGGCCACCCGTTTTAAAGCACAGGAAAAATTTCAGGATACATAATTATTCCGTATTTCACGCGGGTACGTGTTAAGCGGATTCTCTTTTTTAAGTTATTAAAATAATACGAATTAAATTAGTAAAATGCAGTTTTAACTCCGTTTAGGTTTAAGAAAAGAAATTTTCAGGATAACCATACATTCACTTTTATGCGGGTGTAAATTCAGTTCCCCTTTTGAAATTAAATAAAGTAGTTTACATAAAATGAATGAATTTCAAACAATGGACGCGCTCTCCTTTTTTGAGTTTTTTTAAAGTGTAACAGTACTTGTTCCGACCCCCGTAAAGTTTGAAGTTCTGCTAAGCTGAGTAGTGTTACGAAGCAAAACGTATAATATTTAAGTCATTGTGACATTGTAAAAGAAGAATAGAACCAGGTGCTCAGCGAAATTACTGGCGTATACGGAACGGCTCGGTAGTGGACAGGAGTATGAGGTCGGTCGAACAATACTGATGAATAGAGAATACCAATGACACTAAGAACCTGTTGAATATCGTTTTTACGAATAAAATAGACCGCATGTAAGCGGTATAAAGAGAGATTTTTCTATTGAAATTTATCGCAAACCTAGTTACCTAACTTAATTAAATAAGTGTTCTACCGTAACGTCTAATTAACTTCTCTCTAATAATGCTATTTATAATAACTGGCCACAAAGTTCATAATTACAAAAGTTGCAGCGGTCGCTCGTGAAAATAACTACGCAATAGAGTTTTTTACGCTGTAAATTAATATCGGAATACTGGTGAAAAAGTGTCAAGTGCATGCAGCAGTAAAAATGCATAATGCAAACATATCAGTAACGAACTTTTCTGTGTTCCACTTTAATTAATACAATTTAAGAAAAATTTAAAATTAATATGGTCCATAACAAGGTCTTGCAGGGAATTAAATAAATGTTTATAAGTATTTTACTGTTTTATAAATTCTAAATACAGGAACAATATTGTATTTTTAACCTTTAATAAAGAAACATGGTTTTTTAATATTTTTTTCTATAATATTAAAGATAAGATTCGTAATTGAGGTCGGATACGAATGTGATGAACGGGTGCTGCCCCTGAGGACTAAGTTTGAATTCCTCCGATAAATATGTACCCCTACCCCTACTCCTACCACACACTTCCAATCAGAACATAGCAGCACTTGACACTGCTGTTATTAGGCAACTAAAGGTGAGATAAACTATCTACTATATTATACGCAGATGAAGATGTGCTTTAAGATGATTCCTATATAATGTTTGCTGCTATCATGTTGATAATCGTAAAAATATAATGAATGAAGAAAAACTGCGTTCTTGATTAGAAACTATACTTATTATGCATAGCAGACAGCCTCAAGTAAAATATTTATACAACACTAATGCCGCGATAATAAGTAATATCCCAAAGTAATCTCGTATGATGACACAAATCATACGAGATTACTCGTAGTTTGAATATAAAATTTTTGACTTTCGCCTTAGTACTATAGTCATCGTTTTAGGTTTTTCTGAATTGCTATTTTATATGTTTAATAACAAATTTTACTTGTATGTCACCTCTTAACTGACTTTTTAGAATGTGTATTGTATGATTTCTCGCCTATTTTTATTATACCGAATTCATCTGAAAACACCGAGACCAAAAAAAAATGTCATTTTTGAAACATGAATCTACTAGAAATTGTACTCAACGTAAGACCGGTCATGAAAAACATAGTAATATGCTGCAATGAAACTTGTACTTATTATGATCAAGGACTTCAATACCAGGCAGTTTTATTTATAATACTGCCACGTTTTAAAAATAAAATTTCTTTCAAACAATACCAAAAAATAAAAACAAAACTACATCCGGCATAGTAATTTACAAACTTCTTGTACCTATTCTTTATCCGTAGTCCGTAGACTGGACAATGTCGCACTGTTGTATACTTGGTATTGTACGGATATGATAATTCAAAACTTTGCGAAGGCAGACTCGAGGGTTATGGAACGTGTAGGGGGCGATACTACCACCCGGAGTTGGCGCGTGCGCTTTGACCGCTTCCCAGGACCTCGGGACGTCCGGCCAGGCGGCGAGCGGCGGCTGACTGGCGCCACACCACCCTCCGTTCAACAGTTTGCACCCTCCCGCGGATTTATCCCTATGCCTACGCTTTTTCCTTACGCGACCTGTTACAATTATTCATCTGCTTTAGACCATGCTCTTCTTTTTGCACGCTTCTTGCGCTTAAAGTCTAGAAAATTAATTTTATAACCAGGTCATAAAAATATTCTTCCATTAAAATATTACTACAGGAAACAGAAAATATTTTATATCATAGAAACAAATATTCCCAGTAATCATTCATGATTAAAATTACTTATGCACTTGAACAGACGAGTCTAAGAGTAATTCTACTGTAAATGGTACAGGACTCATTTACAGTTAATAGTTAGGTCAAAAACTAAAAATAGGTTCGTTAAATAGCTAGACAGTTTAAATTCTAATGCATATGCTCAGTTCCGGTTTATTCTGCGTAATTGCGTTTGTAAAATAATGTCGATTGTGGATGATCATTGATGTAGATATTTTAGATGATGATAATAGTGATTGTGAGCGCCCTTTAAACGAGCGAACAAAACTAGATAAGAAATAATTAAACTTGCTGCCTAATTATGTATTCTTTGTTAGGTACAAACAGAAATAATTTCTGGGTATATAGTAAAGTTTCATTTTTACATGAAAAAGACTTATAAAATTATAAAAGAACTCCATTAGTGAAGCTACTAACGTTGCATTTGTTGTTGGCCTTGCTATTTTACTAATATTCTAGTAAAAAGCAATGATGCTATCTTCTCACCTGATAACAGACACGGGAAATCCAGCTCTCAAAACATATTTACAAAATAAATATGACACTCTGACTAAAAGGTGGACAGTGTATAGTTCCACACAGACAAAGTTATGTCACAAATCACAGTTGTGGGATGTGAGTCTCACAACAGTGGATTCGCATTTTTGTGATGAAGATTATTTTATTAATGACATTTTTTTAAACATTGTAATGTATTAACATAAAAATCGTTTTTGTTTTGAATACCTCATCTTTAATTGCTCCTGAAATATCAGGAAAACAATTCAGACAATTTCATTGAAAATACCATATACTGTACTGATATTAGATCAGTAAACAATTGCTTACAAGGTTATGTATTCTTATATTATCTAGTTATCTACAGTATGTTCAACAAGAATGTGACCGCTACTATTCATAAAAAAGACAGTACAATTCCAACTATTGTTTTTATTTAAGAACTTATGGCTTGTATACTAATATGCAATATAACTTCTACCCGACAAACAATTATCAGTTACAAGTAATACTTAAAACAAAACGTGGCATTGTCACTTGTTCAACATACTGATGGATAAAAACCATCTTATAAACCGACGGTGATATATATTATGAAAATGAAAAAGTCAATGAATTACATCACAAAATGAGTGAAACAATATTTAGGAGAATTTGGTTGACCTTATTAGCTACCCAGCTCGATCCCCTCAATAGAGACACAAGTTACAGCTAAAAAGCTGGATAAAGAGTCTTTGTTTTTTGAGGGACTTTCCAAACCTTTCATAGCATTCTTCTTAGTCGAAACTACATCAGAAGGGGAAAAGACATATCTCTAAAAACAATACATATTTGCCTGCATGAATATAATTAATTCTTAGAGTTACTTTGAAGAAACCTTTGTTATTGGATAATCACGCAAAAAAATTACTCAAATGAGCAAAGGAAAGTTTAATAGAGATTGGGGGAACATCATTTTTACAGATGAATCTTGTTTCTGCACATGGTCTTCTCTGTAAAAAGTGGGGACAAGTAAGCATGCAATTCAGAGGAAACCCTTTTAGTTTGAGTTCTAGTTTTTATCAAAATCGGTCTTATAAGTCCTGTCAACATTTTTCTTTAATCCTGAAAGTTTTGGATTTCCCCATCCGTGCACACTTGAAAAATTCACCCTGTGTATTTATAAATGGTTATCTTAGACCTTAAAAAAATGACACTATAGAGGGCAAACAAATATAAAACAGTTCAGTACTTTTATTTTTTTCAACTAGTTAATACCTATTATTCTCTTTGGTAACTTTTGAGACGATCTCCTCTACTCCTATCTCCTAAGTTGAAATACCTTGAGAAAGTATGCCTTTCTTTACTACACCCTTAAAACTTAGAAACAGCAGCATTATCATAGCTGTGGTGCCTCTGAAGTCAGACCAGAGAGGATCTATCACCTTTAAACTTATTTATTTCATTCTTAATATTTCCAAATTTATTAAATATAGTACAGTAGTTACTATTTACAGCAGTTTTCTTTGATAAAAGTAAATCTTTTAGTTATCTTTATTCTCATTATATAGTCCCTATAATACACGTTAATCGCAGAATCGCAATGGCGAAAAGCGCCATGACCCAACTAGGAAAAATTTGAAAAGAAAGTAACATCTGACGACAAACAAAGATTGAACTGGTACGTACACTAGATACCGTGAACTGCTCTTAGAACCAATGAATTCATCCTGAACCAACTAAAAATAAAAGAACGCTTAACATCTGCAGTTCTCCGATGGTATCTACGATACTTCGGCCACATCGCCAGGAAGCCGTCAGATAATTTAGAAAAATTATTGCTGGTAGGAAAAAGAAAAGACCTAGCGGACAAAGACCAATGCGATGGACACACTTAATGAAAAAATCCCTGCAAATGAAGTTCCACAAAGCATACAGACAGGCATAAGATCACTACAACTGGCGAAAGCTGGGAGCCGGAATAAAGTTGTAGACGGGGTCACGATCCTCAATGTTTGAGGAGTCGATTGAGGAGGAGGACATGTTAGCAATATCAAACACAACAGGGGTTCTACTGTCCGTCATATACATACATACATACATACATATTGAAGTAACAGAAAAACTTTAAGAACTTAATAATGTTATAAATATAATATCACTAAAAGGTATTATTATTATTATCATTCATATTTACCTTCTTAAGATCTGAATGGACAAAGAGGGAATCTGTTTCAAAATCAAAATCAAAAATATTTTATTCAAAGTAGCTTCTTAACAAGAATTCTTTTTGAATGTCCATATTATTATTTTTTCACAACCACCACTCGGAAGGTATTTAGTTATGAAGAAGAAGCGTTGCAAGAAACTCCATAACACACATCTTTATCAGATCCTATCCTTAAGATCAGAATTCTGCCCATGCTACTCTCCCTAAGCTTCGCACCCGTAGCCGTAGGATAAGAAGTACCTTTAGTCAACCACTTTTCACAAATAAATATAAACATGATATCTGACAAAGATTTAACAATCTATTACCACAGAACGGGCCATAGTGGGTACCCATTCATTCGATGGAACGAAATGTAAATGTTGAAATATATAATTTGAATAAAAAACTGTAATTATTATACCGTACCTATAAATAATGTTATTACCTATACTATACTAACTGCATGGGATGTAAGACCTCAATGATCGGTGATGCGTGGAAAGCTCAAGTGAATGTCCGGACTTTAATCGATGTGCGCTACACATATATAATTACTAGTGCTATCACTTACCGGCTATAATACCATCCATCTGCAGCAAAGCAGCTTCCAACAACTTTGCAGGATCAGATTCTGGCGATGTTGGGTTGTTATCGTCATCAACTTGCGTAGTTTTGCCCATCCCACTCTCGAAACTTTCCCTCGTTAGATACAAAATACACAGTATAAAATACTAACTGTATTTAACTTATCAGTAATTAATATAAAATGTATCAAAAAGTTAACTTTCTCTATCTAGTCAACAAAACTTTGACGTTAACTATTCGAAGCTAAAATTGCTGTTTGTCAAAAGTGTTTCCATGTGAGCAGTTTGTAATCCCCCCTTTCTTCTAAGAGAATAAATATTTAAATCGTGAATTTAAGCCATGCCTTCGGCCTGCAACATTTCAAATATTTGTAAATTATTTTTATCGGTAATTTAGCAACTTATAATTACATAAAAGAGAGATATAATAAAAATCTGCAGACTGGTAAAATGTGCAACAAAGTTGCATGTTGGCAACATAGTCTTAAAATTAAGCCCCAGCTGTACACACTCGACCGAGTACAAGCATGATACATCAAACATAGATACATATTCCATCATTTCTATGGTTGCTAAATAAATGTTGACTTAAGATGGTGTTCAATAATGTGATGTAAAGAGGAGGGAGGTGGAGGCGATGTATATTTAAATAATAATTTATCTTTTTGCTACGACATACACTTGACGAGTGTGAATGGCCGGCATAAATGATGCATACACAAAAGCTTAACTCTACTCACACGTGCGACTGGGCGCTCCTGCACTGTGTCGCATATTTAAGATTTAATGTGATACTTATCGACCACACAAATGACGCGGACAGTAAAATAGGCCAAAGTAAAATATAACGATAACTTAAAGCATGATGAACGATAAAAAACTAGGTATGATTAAATTTAAATATCTATTATTATTGTATAAATATAAGCTAAAATATCTTAAATATTTTTTTCATGCGATCCCAACGCTATTAGTTTGAACCCTCTTAGTTTAAAAGTAATAGCGATTTATTTACATATAAGGTGCACAAGACCTAAAAACAATCATTTTTTTTGTCAATAAATACAGTTTAATTTAGTCCATTTCATTATGTGCACATAATGGAAATTTACCCTGTATACTTTTTTCGTATAATAGGTTGGGGACAGTTTGCAAAAAGGTAATTTTTTACAAAATATGTTAACATCACATCCTGTTTTTGCGAAAATTTTGGGACTTTATATTATTTAAAAATGCGGAAAGTAGTAAAATATAGTCTAATCCATAATTTTGGCTGAGAGCCTAAAAAGTGGTTGTAGTGTACTTTCTATTGAGCAATACCATCCACTTTCACTCAATTTATTGCTTTAATCTCATTAACTGTTTGCAATAGAGACCTAAATCCATGGTTCTATTTTATAAAGAATTACACTCAAATATCGATGATGGTCGTGTACCCAGTTTTTGCGCCTTTAGTATATAAAAGTATTATTTATTTTGCTAGTTTTTTTAATAAATCAATCAATCGGTCACTAATATGCACAATTGAAATTCGAAATGGAAGACGAAAACAAACTTTATAATTTATTATATACTTTATTATTTTATTAGACCCTTTACCAAATTATTATAAGTAAATAAATAAAATTACATACTCGGTAATAAGTACCAATTTTTATTCTAAATCATCATAACAAGATGATAAGATAATAAATCTATCAACTGCAAATAAACTTTATCATAAAAACAAGCAAAACAGCCATATTGCAAATATTTCACTTTATATAAATAACTCTATTCATTTATTTTTTATAGAACATGTAAATATTATTTAATGTGACAACAGTTTAAAATGCACACGTCTAAATATATAGATACAATACATATACATATATAATGTATTTAAATAAAATTTCGAAAACATGTTTCATATTCAAGTTATTACTGATCTAAGGCACAATCTGCTAAAATTTGATATAGTTTACTATCACTCATCGTTCCAAACTGATTGATCTTAAAACATTTCATTCAATATTGATAAAATTACATTGTTACTTTACTTATTTATAATAACATCATAAATGTAACAGAAAAATATTAACGACACTCTCAATCATTAAAATAATTGCTTTTCTCCTATCTTACATGTTAGACATAACAACTTAAAACGAAATTAAAAGGTTGGTAAGCTGTGTTTTGGTATTAAGGTGAGGATTGCTACACTAAAGTATTCATGTGATTTATACAACATGGATCGTGGATGGCGAATATAATACCATTCTCAAACAGAGCATTGAAAAAAATGAAACCCGACCGTTACATAAAATAATCATATTGTATTTTTGGCTCCGAAATATAGGTATGAATTATGTTAAAATACTGTCGATACGAAAATATAGTGTTTTCGATAATGGTCACTACACCGTTTGGTGAAGAATGCCGATGATAGGACTGTGCCAACGGAACCGGTTACGTCGGAAATACGTCTAGGGCGAAAGGCCCAATTTAGGTCACTCTGTGTGAGAATGGACTACCAATTGGAATTTCTAATGACGTCATATTCTAAAAAAATATTAAAGTACATAGTTGTTGCCACCTTGACTTGATAATAAAATTATATTGTTACAACCAGATATAATTTTAAATATGAGATTTATATGTTCTACCTATAACAAAATTGTTAATCAGGTGTTTCAAAAATACTGCAAGAATTAACTACACAATTGACTTTGCATTTACTGTCTTAAAACAAAGTTCAATACTTCCCAGTTTGCAATACAACTATAACCACTAAAAATAAAACATTTACATCCAACAATTAACAAGTTATTCTCTGCATTGTGAAAAGAATCTAATAAAGAGAATCAATTCCTTATTAGATTGTTTTTACAATTCGTCCTACTTCGATTAATTAAAATTCAACTACTTCTGTAAACTTCTGGATTTTTAGTAAACATTTATAGTTAAGATCTTTCCTTAACGACCATCTAAACTCTATAAATATATTAACTCTATTAAATATTAAAGGCAATATCTATCGTTAGATATGGACGGATTAAGTAAAGGCGCCCAATGGGGGTTACCGATTAATAATATTAATAGCTCTTATATAATTCTACACTTACAACTAAATCGCGGCGTAACGGTAGAAACCAACCAATATAAATATATAATTATGTAAATATTCAAGTCTACACAATATAACCAACAATGAAACAGCATAATATAAGAATCTCTATAAATAAATATGTGTTGCATGTTTCAGGTAACTCACTATTAAGTCCACGCGCCATGGACGGACTACCGCGCCGCCGACTTCTACTCTAGCACAAAATGGAATAACAAAACATAACTTCGTTGGTAAACATAATTTCAGTTCCACCTAAGTCAATTTCGTAAACTTAACAGGCAAGACCACAACCGATATTAAGTACTTATTAGCTACAGGAATGTAAATCTGAGGTCAAGAAATCTACATATTAAGATAAATGGAACGGACCAATGACATTAAAATAGTATTGAAAAGAAAAAAAAACAAATATAAACGTACTTATTTTATCAGCAATAAATAACACAATTTGGATAAGATCTCCCTACACTTCTGCTTTTAATAAGTCATCTTTTAAAAGTTGAGCACAATTCTTTAAGTTAAAAGGCATTAAGTTTTTCATAGCCATTATGGCTGTTGTAAGTGATACCGTCAAATATCATAAAACAATCAATAACTATCATTAAAATCGTTGTGTTGAGAATAAACATAAAGCAACAAATAATAGACACCAAAAACAGCACGCGAAATTTTAGTACTAACAAATAAAAAATAAACTGCAACATTCATTGGAATGTTGGATTATCATATTTATACTTTTGTGCGTTTAAACACATAGGATAGGTACCATAGTCACATTGTTGAGCCTAATTGAAATTATTGAGCAAGTATTGCACATTGCAATTGGCTTCGTCGATTTTCTATACATAATTAATAATTTTAAGTACATAAAATAGATTTGTATAATTTAGAAATAAATAAAAACAACAAAGTATAATTAAATGTACATAAGTATTAGTCGTGGACTTGCATCACATGCTCTAATAGAAAACGAACAAAAATGGAATGTAGTAGAATTTATAATTCTTGTCTGCAATCACAATAATTAAACAATCAGGATAATATATAGGCTTTGCCTTAGTATAATCTTCTCATCAACAGCAAAATGTAAAAATATATTAATTTGTACACTCTTAATCATTTTTTCTAATAAACATTTGTAAAATTTACTATCGCACCAAAATACTCTATAAATATCTCGTTTTACGCTCATGTACTATTAAGTACTGTGAAATGAAATAAAAATAAATAAAACGTTCCTAGAATATAATTTTAAGTATCACTTCTCATTCCCCACCAAAGGCTAAATCAATATAACAGTGTCATATGGAATGTTAATTTCAATTTGGAATGCACACATTTATAATCGGATGTATCTTCGTTACTCTTGAATTGCTCCAATTAATTAGTTTCCAGATTGTAGCTAAATTCATACTATCCATCAAACCCACAATTATTTAAATACTAAAATATCCATACAAATATCTTCGCACATTTAACTACTATTACCACTAAATAACCCTCACATAATTTGCACTTTTTAAAATTATAATAGCTTCGGGGGGACGTTCAGCGTATAGCAAATTCGAAGCTCTTTCACCTGTAATATGCCCGATAAATTTATTTTTAACAATTACATGAGATGAAAATAATTACAACAGGATTAGTCGGAATGAAGTAGATATGTTGCGTCTTGAACGTAGTGAACATGAAAGGTGAAGTATCTTCGAAGTGCTTACGTACTATGCACACAAACCTGGTGCAAGTGCATTAAAACAAAAGTCAGTGATTGTCGAACGGCCCCCCGGCAAACAGTCATTGGTGGCTCTTGCTCAGAAGGTGGGAGTTGAACTCGTAGACGTTACAGCACTGCTCACCACAGATGTTGCACTTCCAGGGATTGGAGTCGCAATGGCAACCCTTGTGCAAGAAGTACAGGGTCGAATCGGGAAACGTTATGGAGCAAAACGTACAAACAAGTGATGAGGGCAACATCGCGGCGTCGCCGTGCGTTGACGTTATCACACCACCTTCCGACGGAGAAGCTCTGGATGTCTATGAACATAAAACTTTTGTTAATAACTATGATAATTGACCAACAAGGGCAGGATTTCCTACTTTGAAGTGAACCACTTCAATTATTCTATGAATGTAATGGTATAAACAAGCAGACATACACATGCCAGGATTTTATAGTAATTGTAAAATTTATCAAAACAGTCTTATTTCAGGTGAATTGCACCTGAAATAAGACTGTTTTGATAAATTTTATATTTTGTACTTATACATAGATGAATTACTACAAAAAATATATTTGGAAACTAAGTAAAAATGGAAATACTCCTATACTATAAAATTAATTACAATGAGAGTTATCTGCTACTTTCGAAGATGATTATATTATATCTATGGTGGGTTATTGGGTATTATTGGGTGGGGGTGGGTATGGTGGGCATTAGCAACCTGTCCTTATTATCACCTGAAACCCTCTTGAACAGAAGAATATAAACGAATTGTTAGGAGTTTAGAAAATGAAAAGAATCAATTTATATACACATGTCATTATATAATATCCAATTCACAAATCTAGACGTGATCTGGATATACAATATTTAACTTAAATATTTCCACCAAAAATGTGAGGTGTATTTAAGCTATTGATGATGTGTCGAATCTGTTTAAAGCATTAATTGGTTTCAATTGTACTTTCATTGAATGAAAATAAAGCAATCTTTTTAATGGGTTTGATACGAATCCACAGCTTAGCTATCTCTCACATCTTTGGTGAAAAAGCATCCTAACAATTTAGTCCTCATATTGATCAAATTGTCCGTAAACACAAATGTGAGTACACTTGAAACCACAATAAAATTGTCACGATTACATACGTTGGAGCCTCTCGAGCGCCCGCGTGCCGATATACGTCGCCGTAGATCTTCACGCAACAGGCTCTTGAGGGGTGATACCTTAATCAAGGAGGATAGACTCGAAGACACTCCGCGCTTGTCGCCGTTGGTCTCACCGTCCCGCGAATCTCCCTGCCCTGACTCTTCCTGAGGGTTTGGCTCCTGAAAATACATATTTGTGATTGGATTATAGAGAACACATTGACTTATTATGGATGATAAAAGTGGAACAATAGAAAAAATTGTGATATTCATAGACTATTTCATTTCAAGGTTAAACAATATTATGTGCTCATGATACTATATTTGCAACAAATATATTTTATCTATTATAAACTATACATTATTATCTAATGTGTATACTTCAAATTGGTATTATTTTTAATTATCGTTACCTACTTAATATTTTCCATAAATATCTTATAAGTAGATTTAAATGGTAACATAGTTAACTTTGCATAGTTAGACATCAATAAACTTTATATAGAAAATAAATATGAACATTACTGCTATGAGGAAGATTTAAATAAAACTGAGGTAATCACATTAGATTTCATAATTTTCATGATACATATTTAAAACTAAATCAATGATTACCTGTTTTATGGGTATAAGTGTGATAGAGGGGGTAATACTGGTGGGAAGACCAAGTGAACTGCTAGCTACCGCACTGTCGCCCGATTGAGGCGAACTCGGACCCTCGCCATTCATACGGGATTCTGAAATTAAATCAAAATGTCAAATTATTGATGTTTTCAATTAATAAAATTGCATTTATTTCAGGTATACAAAATTACTTATGACTATAATGAATTTTTTGTCTATATGTTAATTTATGGAACCTTTGTTAGCAATTGTTGTGGATATTTCACAATATGGTTCATCTGTTGAAAGTATAAGCTATTATTTATCCTGTTGTTACATCAAAGTTAAAACAAAAAAATAAAAATATATTATGGCTATATGGCTAATACATATATACGAGTGTTAATTTAAACATACCTGAGTTGCTCAAGTGATTGGTTTGCCCCGGCGAGAATGTTTCATTATTATCAGCCATAGATATTTCTACGTGTGGAGTCAAATAGTGCATAGGAGGTGTGGCGTTGTCGACAGAACGGGCACCGTTACTGTCCCCGCTGTCGGAGTAGGCGGCCGCGACCGAAACTGATAGGCCAGACCCTAACGCGCCGAGTGCATTCATCGCGCTCGGGTCTATTGTGCCATCAGTATATGCTGCGTTGGCGATGCCTGCAGCGAGCAGGGAAACAGAGTTGTTGCCTGGACCTGGATTATCCAAATCGATACCATGCCTGTAAGAAAACTTACAATTAGATCGAAAACGATACCTAAATACGACAAAATATAAAAACGTTACATACCTATTGAAGAAATGAACTCTTAAACTTTTCATTGTGGGTGCACGGTAGCTACATAGGGGGCAAGTTTTGACGAGGTCGTGCTGACCGACGTGTTCATTTTGGAAATGGGCACGCATGGCAATCTGCCGCTGGAAACCTCTGTTGCAAATGGGGCAATGATATGGCAAGCTCTTTGTGTGTGTCGTGAAGTGTTCGGCCAAATGGTCTTTTCTAAAGAATCTTTTCTGGCAAACGCGACATTCGTACGGTTTGACCCCCGTATGTCGCATTTTATGCCGACGCATGTTGGCGCCATTTGAAAATTTCATATTGCAGACATCACACTCAAATAACTTTCGGTGTGGCCGTGCGTCTGCATTCTGAGCTGCCGCCACATTGTTGTTGTCCGGAGAACACTGCGCCATGTGTGTTGTCAAAGCTCTGCTGCTTAGCGTACTGAAGCTATTGCAAGTGGTACATTTCAGTAATGTACCACTCCCCCTTTTTGGAGTTTCTTTACTCGCCGTAGCCGCCTGGAATCAAAGAATAAAATAATTATTTCTCTCTATATTACTACCTACATATATTATTACCACTTGAATAACGTAAGTAAATGTCTGTTTCATAGTTTATTTAGTTAATTATTACAAGTTTAATGGGACAGACCACTATCCATATCTATTTGATTCTCTCAAGTACTCAACCTTATTGACTACCAGTATTACTAAGAGCTAAGAGTATTGTGAAATACTTGAGTAATTTTAGATTTATTGATATAGACAAATAAAAATAAGTGTCAGTGTAAGGTAATTATTAAAATTTCAAATAATATTTTTCATTCAAGTATTTTATTACTTAGTTGAAAATGTCACTAACATGTTATAATAGAATTTAAAAAATGCAATTAAAGGTGCACTTTTCTTAGCCATGGATCAATTAGTGAAATTCCTGGAGCTGCAAATTGTCATGGCCATAGGTAACTGTAACTACTTATTATCAGATGGCTTGTTTGCCTTATCACTAAGTATGTAAGTATAGATAGGAAAAAAATGTTAAATGAATTAGATTTTTCCTAGTAATGGTATTGTTGTACTTAAATCATATTTATGGGTTATTGTAATGGGAAAAAATAAACGCAATAAATGGCATAGTGTTTTCAAAACACAATCTGTATACAATTGGATATGAAAAAATATTTTCACTTGAATATTTTATTCAACTTTTATGTACATAGTAATGAAGTGGGATCAACCTGGACAACTAACTAATATATTCCTATATGATCTAATTCTCATTTACAATGTCTTTGGCTTCAAATTCCATTGTTATATCTTTGTATATGATAAAATTCATATCCCAATCACTCAACTGTACAGGGAAGAGATAATAGCTCCCAAATAGGTATTTTTGGCTTATCACATGTATGAGTCAATGCCACAGGATTTTATAAAACAAACAGATTTAATAGCAAATTGTTTTTGCAATTTTATTTTTATTTGGGTATGGCTTTCATCAACTGTCTAAAAGAAATTTATGACCAGCAGTGGAATATTATAAAGTTGTGGATGAATAAATGTCATGACCTCATGATGTCATCATTCTTGGCAATATTAGTTTATTTTGTGTCCCACTGTCAAGCACAGGTATCTTGTCAACCATGGCGGACTAAGCCCATTAGAGGCGAGAGCTGACAAAAGTGAATGAGGCCCCCAATCTAAGAGCCGAGACACGTTTTTTTTTCTTTACTAAGGATTTAGGTTGTACTGTACAATGCTGGCCAATTGTGCACTTGATAGATTTTACACAACTTTGAATATTTTAATCAAGCACTCACGCATATGTTTCCTCAATTGTTTTCCTTAACAGGTAAAGAAAATAATCATTTTTAAACACATATTCCATGGAAATATCAGAAGTGTGTGCCTAGAATGTGAACTTTGGATCCACAGTTTGAAATGCAAAATTTTATACCACAGAGATATCATTGTATTACAGACTGTAAATAAACACATAAATAATTTCTAAACAGACATACTTTTGGTGTCATATCACAACAAAAGAAGGATTTGGTCAAGTTCACCAGTCACATAATTATGAACATCCATGAAGTCCATTTTGTACTATTTGTTCAGAAACCAATGAACCACTGTTGCAATTGCCTAGAAAGTTTCACCTAGTCAAGACATTACTGAGCACCACCACCATATAGGCATCTACTTTTTATTTTTAAGGCTACTGTTACCATCAACAATAATGCTGAACCAAATTATACTGCAATAAAAGGAAATAGGGAAAATAGGTGATGATGTGTGTTGACAAGATAGCCTATAATCAGATGGTGTGGCAGCACACATATGCATTGATTCCGAAGCTGAATCTGCATTTACTAATGTTAGAAATAAAATGTAATTTACATTTGGTCATATAAAATAATTAGATTGATAAACATTTCCTATCTAAATCCCAATAACTCATACAGGAAAAAGATACAAATATCACATAGACATAATATACATATTATACTTATACATAATACATAGATCATATGGGAGTCAAGGTCAGAACATATTCAATTGATAATTTCTTCTAAGCTGTCTTACTACTTGGTTCTGTGTTATTTTATTAAAAAATAACTAAAAAAATGCAGTAAACAATCACTTGAGATAACCCACACGAGTTAAGTCTAATTAGGACTATTTTTCTTAATCTGGATTTCATTTTCAAGCCTAAATCACGCAACAAGTATATATTTCCAATCAACATTCATTACAAAATTATATACAAAATAGGTAAAGAATGTTTAGTTTGTCAATCATCACATTCCTATTTTTAAAACACTTTTATCAGCTTAGCTTAGCATGTTATATATGTATGAATCTTTGTTTAGGATGGAAACTTTGAACACGATTTTGACCAACTTTTAAATGTCGCATTAATTTGAAACTTAGCATACTTATATTACATTGTAGTAATTGCAGTGAAGATGAATATGAATAAAAATAAAAAACTCCTTTTATATGACACGATGTAACATTATACTAACATAAATATTTTGCGACAATTAGAAATTTTGGTAACATTCTAAATAGTGTAATGAATAGTACAGCTAAATGATAACCAATCACCTGTTTTAGTGATAATTCAGATCATGTAAATAATACATTCATAAGTAAATTATATGAATAACAAGTAGAATTTAAATAATCTTATAAGTTGTCCCCAGAAGTGGTTCAGCTAGTAAGATTATAGTAAATACTTATAGTGCAGTTACAATGTCACAAGAGGCTATTAACACAATTGTATACATTGTAGGAATACTAGACTTACTACTCACCTGTAGAATGAATTTAGGTCATTTAATTTAGGCACTACAAAATCAATATAAAGATAGTTATTGGACCTTCATTTCTAATATATACTGCTTATGACTCTTCAATAATTTTAATTAAATAGTCTAATTGGCAATGTAAACAATACAATTGTATGCGCATCTTCCAAATGTAAACAATTTTTGGAATTGCATTTTATCACAGAACATTAGCCTTTGATCTATAGCGAACATTAAAATGGGAATTACAAGTACATGAAGTTTAAAATAAAACACTAGGATAGAAATGAAGGACAACTAACATATATAATATTTTTAGAATACTTCTTAGATAAGTGGATACTGACCGGTTCATTTTTTACAGCAGATAAATTCGGCGACACGGTGCCAGAGTCGGCCTCTGTTTCCCCTTTTGATGACATCACATTAGGTCGCGGCCTTTCTGCACATCACTCTCCCGCCTCGCGCGACTACAACCATAAACACATACCAAACTTAGTAAAATCTACTAACACACATCGAAACACCTTCCACTAACGTTTAATTAGCCATAAATCCACTATACGACAACATCTTACAAGAATGGCGAGGTGACCCATTTACGAAAACATACAAATTATCGACTCGCGATAGACTATTTTTAATCGTTATCTATTGCATCCTATGGATATTTTACAATACGATAGTGGGATAAATATCCCAAAAGAACATTTTTAACTGAATATCAAAACAACACACTCACTTGATAGTCTGTCTTGATACGTCGACAGCCAGAACAGCGGTATTTTAGGGAGAGATCGCTATGTGGCCTAATTCAACGCTCGAACTCTATGCACAAAATACGTGTTACGCGGATAACTGTAAATGCACAAATAAGTGGGTCTCCACCATGAGCTTATGTTAATTGGATATTAAATTACGTTATCACTTTTTACTTTATCTAATAAATTCATAAGTTGTAAAATGAAATCACAAACATTTTTATCAAACCCATTCTGTTTCTCTACTCGCTCATCTACGGTGGGTGGATCGGTTCGGTAGTTCTGTTCGGATAAATAAATATAAAAAACATGGTGAATCGTCTTTTTTCTTAATGATATTTATTACTAGCAACACAGACACATGGAGGAGTAAAAATTTTCTTTATCTCTTTTGCTCTACTATAATAATCATATATGTGTCTCTTTCAAATAAAAATTCGGATACACAATAATATGTAAAATGTATTTTTATATTGTTAAAAGTTTTTAGAAACCAGATATTATACACTTTTTTACTTAATTGGCCGATTAAATTGTTTCTACGAGCAGTTACCTAATGCTGATGTTGTATAACATCAGCATTAGGTAATTTAATAAAAAGAAAAACCTATTTAATGCCCAGTTTTCTAGTAGGAAACGTATCTAATGGGAATTTATATATTTTTTATTAAAGAAATGTCTCTTTGTTCTTGTGATTTTTATAATATTTGGGTATGTGTCGACACCCCATTAAATGTATATCTTTTCTTTTATAACCTGTAATATTTTTTTCCACTTTTTCAAGATGTCAACTCAGTCAAGTCAAAGTCAACTCACTGTCAATTTAATATTTGATTTAATTTCATTCATTCATATTTTCACTGTTGTGTAGAGTGATTAATGTTGTTATTTATCAGTTCGGCATAATTAAATTTGCTTCGAAGCTTCGAACTGACGTTGAATAGCTACAAACAAGTTTTATAACAATTTTTATTCTGCGTTAGGTAGCAACTTTTAGAAAATACTGTGCAACAATTTTGGTTTTTCCATTCCACATGAATCACGTATTTGAGGAAAGAGTGGAGAAAGTTTTATGGGCAGAACTGTCCACGAAAAGTATTAATTGAATTATTTATGTACAAATAGATTAGAATGTGCCCATCGTCGGTAACAGCATTTTTTAGTCAGTGGAGATTATGGATTCGGCCTTTTGTGATTGCGACATATATAATTCTTGTCATTGTTTTGGTACCATTGCTTATTATACACTCGTTAAACAATGGTTTTACGAAATCTGACCAAGGCACGTTGGTTGGGGGAGGATTTGTTCTTCTGGCCCTACCAATCTCAATATGGCAAATAACACAGCATATTGTACACTACACTAAACCATCTCTTCAGAAACACATAATCAGGTAAGAGCATCTATGCCATATGTTGTTTCACTTTGTTTTAGTCAACTAATGACATGAAAGGATATACAGATATATTAAATCGGTAACAGTGTACTGTAAAGTAAACAACAGGAAAATTATAAATTTCAACAATTACAAATTGTACAACTGTTAATATATCTGTATTGTATTTGTACCTTCAATTGTATTTAAAATAGTTAAAATGTATTTATGTAAAAATATATTTCAGAATATTATGGATGGTGCCAATATATGCTTTAAATGCCTGGATCGGCCTAGAATTTCCAGAGCAATCCATCTACATGGATTCTTTGCGAGAATGCTACGAGGCTTATGTGATTTACAACTTCATGAAATATTTGCTTAATTATTTGAATGATGGTCAAGACTTAGAAGCGATGCTTGAAACCAAGCCTCAAGTATATCACATATTTCCCTTATGTTGTCTAAGCCCATGGGAAATGGGCAGGTAAGTTATTATTACTTTCACTTTTTCTATTCTTCCAACCAGATTATCCTACTTGTAGTGACATCATTTGTAACTTTGAAAGCAGTTTATTAAAAAGTTATAACAATATATTAAAGTCTTCATCATATTGTTGATTCACATGGTCAGGTCTGCACCTTTTGCTGAGGTCTTGGATACTTATTCAATATCATATCATGTATAGTTCTGGCTATGTGAACTCCACATAGCTTTCATTATTTACACCTAAAAGCCCCATTTTTATTTTCAAACGTATGTTTGAAGGTGTATACCTTGATCTACAATTATGTACCAGCTTTAGGGGGAGGGGCAAATGGTTGCCAGGAAACTGGGCCACTACAAGGCCCACTACATAATGTAAAAAACGCAAGATTTTCTGCTTTATATTACATACTAGCGGACCCAACAGACATTGTCCTGTCTACACTGCGACACTGCGACACTTTGACACTGCGATGGTAGCGCCGTCTGTCGGATCCTATGTAAAAC
>DWPV01000974.1:0-23312 GCA_018251915.1 Urbanus proteus proteus | reverse complement strand
ATCCTTATCATGCTAAGAAACATTTAGTGGTATGGAACCCTCCATGTGCGAGTTCTACTCTTACTTGGCCGATTATTATTATGATATACCTCACCTAAGTGGGTTAAATAAGATATGAAATTTTGTATGGAAGTCCATAAATTTTAATGCAAGCTCTATGAAATTTAATATTCAGCTTTTTGGGTAAAAATAAACAAATAAAAATATCATTGATTTTTGGAAAATCAATCCTTAAGGGGTAACATATGGTATGAATTTTTGTTGGGAAGTCTGACAGTTTACAGGAAAGCTCGATAAAACTTGGTGCTCTGGTTGCTGGTTGAAAATCATAAAAAACCATTTTTTTTTTAAATCAACCCCTAAAAGGGTAAAATAAAGGATGAAAGGTTGTATGAAAGTTCGTCAATTTTGAAGCATGATCGATGAAACTTAGAAATTACCTTAATGGGTCCAAATAATGAAAATCATGCTTCACTATATTTGGAAAATTATCCCCTATACGGGTAATATGAGACGTGGAGTTTTTTCGAGAAAAAATACTATATTATAGGAGTTCACAACAATCACTATCCAAAATGTATGCAGCGTAACAGGACAGACAACTATCGCGAAACGAAACGATTTTATTAATAAAAATAAGTATATAATCACTCTTTTGGTACCATAAAATTATTTATCAGGCAAAATCTTTCGGTACAAAAAAGTGAACAAGTTGTTTTGAAGCGTCTTTTTTCTATATCTGTACCTACATCAGAAATTAGATCCAAAATTCCGTATCTTTCGGAGTGATGTGCCTTATAAAATCTCGCAATGAGCGCTCTAAAAAAAATTCAATCCATTATCATTTTTGACATATAAAAGGTGGCACCTTTTTAAGAATAATTCCCTGTGCTACTACCACTCCTGGATGGATTCCCTGACTCTGGGGTACTAGCTATGAATGAGTGCGAACGTCTGTGACAGCTGTTAAAAACTTTAAATGGTTGGCCAATTCTTAATTAGATTTGTTATAGCTCATGTTGTTTTACTACAGCCCAGTTCACTATAATCATATGTTAAGTAGGTACGTCCATATAAATTTCCATTAGTATTTTTTACATAATGTTTCTCTGTGAGTTCCGTGACCGTCTGTGTTCGTTATACATAAAAGATAAAGCAGAATCCCATGTCCTCTAAACTCACTTTTAATACTTAAATATTCCAAGTATGGCTTTCATTTATATTTAGCCTAGCTTAGGGTTAGACATTAAAAGTCAATCTTTATTATAATTATTATTAAAAAATCTGAAACACTTCAGTTTTTTAGTAGGTATAGAGTTATTATAATATGATTAATAATATAACTGGTGGAAAATTTATCTTGGTAAGTATATTTAAATGTAAAGAATATAAATACAGATCTTAATATTGTCACGTGAAAAGAGAATCATGTGATAGGAAAAAAGGCGAACAAGAAATGTAGTTTTTGTTGATGTACTTGGTACGTGACCGAATTTTAATTTTTCAGTGTTTGTGTGCTATTGATATTATAAGTTACAGTGTTTAGTCACATGATTTTTAGTAATATTTTATTTCTTTTTTAATATTTAGGTCGCTGGCAAGTGGTTTAGATTAGATTCACTTAAAAAAATGTTTTTCGTCTTTATGTTAATGGTGTTTTGGTGTGTTATTCTACATAGGTGATCCCGGAGCTTTCTCTACTGTAACCCTCCTCGTAGTCACACTAAGGTTATGTAAAAAAAACGTTATACTTCCCAGAAAGTCGGGTATTATTTGAAGAGTCTACACTTAACTGAAAAAAGATTTTTAATGTTTTTAAGGTAAGATAAACGTAGCTATTAATAAAATTGTATGTTTGTTTGTTTGTAAAAAGTATGTTTTTAAGATTTTTAGTAAGATTTGTAGATACATTTACAGATAAAAAATGAATATGAATCTTTATAATGATGAATGGTTTAAACAAAATGTTATTTAACTGAAAAAGCAATATTTTGAAAATTGCTATACAAACTATATTATATGTACATGTGATTTTCTTCAGAAACTAACTCCGGAGCGCTATATACTGTTGCGGGGATGTTAACAGGCTCTGATCATTTTTAATTGTTGTTTCTTCGTTTATATTTTTTAAAATGCTTAAATGATTTCGTTTCAAGCCGGCAAATACTTACCCTAACAAGTATAGAATCACAATGACAAATTTTATGTTTAAGTCCTTAATATGTATGGGCTTAAAATATTTTACTTTCTAAGTACAATATTCGAATAAGTTTCACAGAGATAATTTTTTTATATGTATACCTATGGTTTAATGGTATTGTATATATTGCTCTTTGTATAAAAATCAACTGAAATTAATTTTTCGTCGTGCGTTTTAACGGTAACATTTATCGTAGGCGCTTTAATAAATTGTACGTGTGCAGCGCCTTTAAATGTATTTTCATGATATGTAATTATATTTTATTTTTCGTAAATATTATATTTCATGAACCGAGTAACAGCCGAAAATGATACATTAATAAATAATAACTAAATAAATAAACAATATTTAGGATAATTTATATTTATTAATAAGGATAATTATTTTTTGAACTTACCAAAAAGCTTTATTTTGAAGTTTTTTCAACGATACTAGTATTAGTAGTAGTAGTAGTATTGCGTAATGGTATCACATACCATACAAAGTAACATTTTAAGACTATACTTTCTCACGTATTACGTTAATCTACGTTCAAATTTAAATGACTCCGAAATTATGCATACCGGTCAGACTGCATTCAAAAAATATGCTAAATAACCTGACTCATTCTGGTACGTTCGTAATCCTTTCCCGCTAAAATGCACTTTTTTAATTAAAATTTAATCTTTGACAATTCCCACCAATATAATAAATCTTAAGGTATGTATAATATTATATGTAGGTATATTATATTATTTATGCATCGAATAAATAAAAATTTTGCATGAATATTTAAAATCTCAATTTATTTTTATTATAAGGAAATGTATTTGGCTGAAAGTTATAATGGCGAGACATTAAACGATTAAAACTAAGTGACAATCAGCAGATTAACGCAAGCAGAATCACGAGACTGACCTGTGGGGCAGTCATAATAATTGTAATGGCAAAGATCCTTAAGTGACACTTACTAGTAGGTACATGTCATAAGAATTGGTAAGCCTTTCTTTTTCACCTAGTTAACAATATGTATAAAAGAACAACTGTACGAAAACATGATTGAAAGTGAAAAAAGTATGGCCTAAAATATGCTTTCTTTCGTGTCTCCAGTTAAAATATATGTGTCCATCATGTTTTAAAAGTTCTCTCTAAAGTCGGACCTCCTCGTAAAGATCCTAATTTCTTCAAAAAATGTATTGTTTTCTGGATTTTTAAATATGGAAATAAATACATATTTTCTGCTACCTACCCTATTTCAACATAATTTTGATAATAACAATAATAATAAGCAAAATAAATGGATAAATATCTATACATACAAATAAATAAAATTGAAGTGTCTGTTGTCTGGTTTGATGCGTGTTTATTCATTTAAATATTTAAAATTGACTACAATATAATATGAGTAATGACAAACTAAGACTCTATTGTATTTAAAACTAAGTAATTATATATAAAAACAAAAATCCGTCTAAAATGTCCGCCTGAGACATGGTTCCTAAGAGAATATTAGAATATTATTTTATAATTGTGCGAGCCCAACTCACACTTGGCTTGGAAGATCTATATTATTTTACTTTTAAGGTTATACTCATGTAATATCATTTTATTAAACAAGACTAAAAAAATAGCAAAATATATTCCAAATTACTAAAAAGTAGCCTATATTTGACTAGATGTAGCATATGTAACAAATAACATAGTAATAATTTCTAAAAACTTCGTTGCATACAAGAGACGAATGGTTTAAATTTTCGTCAGTATTTTTAACTCTTTGAAAAGGTAAAGTAGATAGTTCTGAAGTCGGCCCTCGTATAGTTTACGTGGTAATTTGAATCAATTAAGATTGCTTCTTACTTTTTAGTGAGATAAAAGTTGGTTTGATTATTTTTGTTAAAATATCATTATATTTATATCATATCAATATCATTAGAGTAGTGTGACACTACAAATGTACAGCTGGGGGAAGAGCCCGTGTTCAGTAATATGACATAACAAGGATTGCGACAAAAATAGTTTGGGGGACTGAAAATAAGTAATTAGAGAATTTCGTAAATTAAAAAAAAATGATATCCATACCATACATATAGGTAACATTATTCATTCTTTAAAACAAATCCATCTACTCTATTAAAAGTCACAACATAAATTTATATTACCTACGGTTTTAAACGCTGGTGAAATCGCAGGTACGGTTAGAAATAATGTAAAATTACAGCCATTGTTTTTTATAAGTTATTTATAAAGCCGGAATTAAAAGTAAATAAATATATTTCCTTATTCTTTCAGTAGCTGTACCAACTGCGTAACATTTGTTCATCCGTAATAAGTGCTTATTTCAACATAATCTAAACAAGGACCGAGCTACATGCAAATAAATGTATCTAATTTAATAAGACTCCCGTGAGGTGTAAATATTTGCACAGATCTCTTGAAACAATGAAATTGTTTACCAATTCGTTCCGAAATTAAGTTTATTAACGATTGAGTGTTGACATTAGTGTTTTGCGGATAGGAGTCGAGTATTTATTTGCTTAAGTGGACTCATCACGATCACATGATCTCTCACGAGGAGCGGACCACGAGTTCCCAATCATAATCATACTCATTTGTTCTTGACTCGGGACGTCGATGTCGCCACTTTGTCGCGTAACGCTTATCGCCCTACAACAATATTAATGGGATTGCTCACTCAGTGCTGGTTAGTTATGATTACGAAATTTAACTAGTGGTCAGGACAACGGCCTTTGTTACGTACATATTGGACGGCTTCGAAGGATCCTTCCTTAGATGAAACGGAAAATGGAATAAAAATAAAGGAAAATGAAGTCTGAATATTAAAACTTGTTTAGATTAAAACCAAGGTTTAATTTTAATTAAACATATTTTTGTTTAGTATACAAAAATAAAAATATTGAAAATAAAATTTATAATATTTTTAAACACTCTGGTAATGCAATACCTATTATACAGGTAGTCTTAGTATTTATGGCATAATACATACTTGAAATTTGCGACATAATACATCAATATGTGAGTAGAAAGCGTCTTTTTATTTTGTAAGGACTGTAAATGTAGAAATAATATTTAAATTTATAAAATATGTTTTTATCGAATCAGTTCATCAGTCATCACTAACATGACTTTTTTGACTGTTTCAAGATATATATATTATAACCTTCGACTAAATCTACGAGTTGAAGAAACTACTTCTCATACTGTAATCGATAACAAAGATAAGGCACAATAATATAGTTATTTACGTATAATCTCCTCAAAATTTTTCATAGAATTTTCTTAACTTGCAAATATAGTTTTTTCGGTGTAAACTATTTTCTTTTATTGCTTTAATCAAGGCTTTAATCGAAACAATTGACGTATGAGACGTTATGTTTAAATATGTATTCTTTTTTACTTTTTAAACGTGGCTGAAACCGCGGGGATCAACTAGTTTAAAATAAATGAAGTATTTTAATTAACATAAACTTTATCATATATTACGTAAATCATGTTCTATTTTTAAAGGCAAAACAAGACTGAAGAACGAAAATGCTAAAAATATTTTTTTTCAAATAATCGACTTTATGAATTGTAAACAAAAAGGAATTAGAATACTAAGGTAAGTAATTTAAACTATTTTATGGCTTTATTTTCTTACAATATGGTTCGATTTGAATAATTACTTACTTTATGAGTCTATTACGTACAATAATTGCTAAACAATATCCGTTGTTTTGTGATTACTTCTATTTCAATAATACAAAAAGCATAATTACTCAATTTTTGTGAGGCTTCTATAACTATAATCTTTACAAATAAATAAGAACAATTGAGAACATGTCTCTAAATAAAAACTAACAGTCAGGTCTTAAGACTTATTTCATAAAAAGCAGATTTTAATTTTTTAAGCAGATATAATTTTTTTCTTAATTGTAAGACCTACAACATTTTTTAAATGAGGAGTAGTAGTAGAAAGGAATAGTAGTCTGGTAGTAGCTAACAAGCAAAGTCCGCCTAATTGTAAGTGGTCACTGCCGCCCATGGATATCAACCCCCAAAAGTAGAAGTATGTTCTCTTATCTGAGATAAGCTGTGGCTTACTCACACAGTCCTCATTTCTTGGGTATTTTATAATAAGGTGTGTGTGAATAAAGATTGACTTGGAACTCCTCAGAAATGTCTCTTACCACACTTTTTAACAACAGTGCTTAATATTGTTATCATGAGGCAGGAGTAAGTTGTTACTTATCTAAATGGCCGTTTTTCAAGTAATTTTGTGTGACGTGTGCGTGTAACTTATAAGGAGTGAATTAATACCCTATTGTTTACATTTACACCTATATTATTAGGTGGTTGAACGAGCGGTCGAACCACGCTGTGGTACCATATCATACTTTTTATTATTGTGACGCATTCTTGCCTTTAAGTGAAGAGTGAGATAAAGGCGAAGAGATAATTATCGTAAGCTATCGCTACCCTGCGGCTTTTAGTTACATACTTTATTTTTTTTTTAATTTTATAATTTTAGTGCAACCTGGAATCGATCATGTCATTTCCCAATGGAAATGATTGCGTCGTAAATACATTATGTGCATTAGTAATACGCTTTCTATTTCTGTATATGCAAGCGGCGATATATTAAACGGACACTGAGAAACAGTTTTATTAATAATTTTATTAACTAATCAAAGATAAGAGTTAAGTATTGGCCGTCGATTACACCAATAAATTTAGATACATTCTATAGTATATCATTTAAAATATTATAAAAATATGCAATAAAATATTTTTTTAACAAATAATAAACCGACTTCTATGTCACTAAAAAGTAAGAAATAATTTTAATTAATTTAAATGAATGATATTTTAGTACATAGTTGTGAAGTCGGCGCTCACGAAAATTTATTTCGATGAATTACCACGTAAATTCTTCTAATATGAGCGCCGACTCATCGTTCTAATTGGTTCAGGCGTCGTGGAGAAATCGTTGAACACAACTATATTAAAAAAACATACGTATATCCGAATATATAATCCCATCCTTTTTTAAGTCGGTTAAAAAGTAGCAAACGAGCATGTTCATAAGTACACAAGTAGTTAAATAAACGTATACATACCTACAAGTAAACAAGTACACAACAAGTAAACAAAGTTAGATAAGGGGTTATCCCCTTGTCCCCCTACCTAATTTCGTTTTCACACAACGTAAGTATATTTTACTGATTTTTCTTACTATTCAAAATAATAAGTAGTTTCCTAGCCGCAACACAAAAGTTTAAAATAATGTTAATTCCTAGGTTTCCTACTTTGTTATCACTAAATATTCACATAACCGCATAATTTTACTAGAAAAAAAGTATTAACAGTATACCTACGGTATTGTAAGATCTGGTACAGATCGAATCCATATGACCATAACTATCGGGCATAAACATACAAACATTAGGTTGCGTCCGGTTTGTTTACGCTCAGTCGCCGGTTGCTAAAGCCGTGGTCACGATCTCGTGAATGTAATTATCGTATTGTGTTAGCATGTAATTACCCTATAATTACTTCTGGAGACACCTATCGCCCAAGTTGTAAATCAACAGTTTAAATCTTGCTAATGTATCTTTAAACCGGACACTATGTTGGAACATCTTAATTAGATAAGAGAATGTTAAATAACTATAAATTATCACGGTGTTGAACGAGAATATGTTAATTGTATATATTTTTTTTTATTTAAAAATAATTAATTACCATGTTCTCAATTAAAGAAAGTATAAAACAAAAATTAGATTATTTCTTTTAAAAAATGTAGGTGGTGCATGTAAATACATGCATATGATTGTGAAATAAAAACAATATATAACTCAAACGATCGGCACGGCTTCGTAAACATAAAATGCGAAAAAAATAACAATTTTCATACAAGCCATTACAAAGTGTATAATTAGTGTATTTTAAATACGAACCATTTTATCCAACGCCTCTGTCACTGCACAAAACGGAACGTAGCGGTTAAAAGTCGTGAGGAAACTAATAAAATTCTAAGCAGGATAGAGGGCGAACCACGCAAGTGCTATCGATATGTATGTGATGATACACAATGTCACTCGCTATTACAATTGGTCGCCTTGTATACGACTCGGTGCCAATTATACAAGAATGGTATAATAATTGACACGTTAAATAATGCCTAATATATTTACATTAACATTTTCACGAATGCATGATAACATGGTAGAAACGATCGCGATATGTTGACCCCTCATTCAAGAACATTTTCAGGGCTGTGTGTATTTCACCACATAGCCATATAGCTTCTGGTTGGGGAGAATTCATAGCACGTATTATGTATATGTCCTAACATATCACTTCATAACCTTTTATTACTGAGTAAAATTTATTAAACTAAATTACATAATTAACAAATAGTAACAAGCAATAACAGTACATAGTTAATAGTGTTCTGGAACACTAGCAAATTTTTATATAAATGTTTTGCAATTAATTAAAACATTTTATAAATGTTAAGTATTTTATGAATAAACAGTAGCAAATACTTAAAGATTGCATGACATTCTTGATGATCGTTAATTGATGTATTTATAAAAAAGTGGTCATCTATACCTAATATAGGAAATTATTAATGGTATATAAAACATTTAATAACAGACGTATGTTATTAGATAGGTACATAAAATATTTAGGTCTAACATGTCATTTCGACAACCCGCGTGGCGAGGCGGTTAGTTAGTTAATTTGAAAATATTTTATTTATATACAAAATATTATGCGCATTCATATTATTTTGTATATAAATAAAATATTGCCAAATTAACTACCTATTACATATCCGAACACGTCAAACTTATAAGATTTTCTAATTATAATGTAGGTACCTACCTATATGATAGGTCATATCCATAAATGTACCTATTATTTGTACTATTTTATCGTACAATTAAGTAAAGCATTTAGAAAACATTGTCGTCTCATGACTGTAAAAAGCGATTATTGATGTCTTGACACGGATTATTGTAGCGTTTAAATAAACTATCAACTATAACAAACATCAACGTAAATATCTACCGTTAACTAAAATCCTTTATAATAAGAGCGTCACCGTTTTCCTCACTAATTAATATTCTTAAATCGTTACGTTTTGTATCAATTAATTGCGTAATGCGATCAGAAGGCACGTTTATTGAAAAGCTATTAAAATAATTATTGCGACTAACAGTAAGCATACATTTTGATAATTGAACATTGACGACCCGCGTGGTGGAGCGGTCACCATACCGATTTGACCTATAATGGGTTCCGGGGTTCGATTCCCGGTTAGAGACATGTCTGAATGATGAATTTATATATTTGTTCTGGGTCTGGGCATTTGTGTATTCGTCTTTGTGTGTCTATGGGGCTATGAATATATAATGTGTGTATGTGTATGTTTCGGCGTGTATCAGTATATCTACATTACAATTTACGTAAGGACTGCCTTAAACGACCACCTTTATAATTTTCTCACATGAGAATCATCATCTATTGTATTTATATCCTTGTATGATCTTTTATTAACAGAATTAGCAAACGAACAAGGTGGACTGCATTCAAATGATATCACATGATTATGTTGATCAACGTCGCATCGGTACCTAACTAACCATCTCCAGATAATTCGAAGTTGACTACAGATGCTACCGTAATATAATTATCTATGTGAATTTTTTAATGTAGGTTTAAGAAGAAAATTTTCTGAAAATTAAATTTTGACATATTTTGACAGTTTGCTAAATTCTCCAGGAGAATCAGTTTTGGCGTAGCCAGCTTATGGCTTTTACTATTTTATTGAATTTATATGCACTCCTGTATGCTATCAATTAATTCATATTTGTATCTAGTAATCTATACAAATAAATAAATTTGAAGTGTCTGTTTGTGATTTCCAAATAACAACTTTTTACTCAATTCATATGATTTATCATGTAATATGATTCTTATTTTTGTCGCTTTCGCTGGAAGATAGCTTAAGGTCTAAGGCGTAACATAGGCTACTATATTAAAAAAAATGTATTCCTTTTTACGAGTGTAAGCGCGGGCATCAGCCAGTTATATATTAAAATTGTCAAACCAAAGAGTAAATGTAAAAAAGTAAAAAAAATGTGAGAAAAAATCTGTCCACCTTAAACAAGTTGCAGTAAGTGTTAAAAGAAGAAAACTTCACAACATCTACAAAACTAAACTCAAAGGACTCTACATACTACAAGTTTACATGTCATGTCACATCAGTTTGGCTCGCGCTTTATTACACTTTTGAGAAGGATATAAAATAAGCAATACTGCGTCTTAAACTCTTCAAAACTAAAACCACACAAGTGTGTTTTAGTGTATCATGTATCATTTGCGTATCACAGATAAGTATTACAAGTATATTTTGTCATGATCGGCAGATTGGACGTGAACTGATATGTGATCATGTGATGCACTACTTTGGTGTGGAAGTGATATAAATTGATTTCAGTTTAGTCATTGTTTCATACGTACTAAGTGTGCACCCGCGGTTTTGCCCGCGTTTAAAAAAATGTACAGACATGGCGTGTGTGTATATTTTCACATTTAAATGCTTTTTTATATGATCGAAGTAGCAAACGAGCATGCAGTCCACCTGATGGTAATTAGCCACTGCCGCCCAAGAACATCTGTATTTAACCCCATATAAGACCGCAGTACTACCTAAGGTCGGCCACAGATGTGTTGTTACCCTCGAGAAAGATGGAACGCATCGGATGAGTATCCCTTACACACTCTTCAAATCAGAAGACAGCAGCGCTGAACACTGCTATTATTTGGAAAAAATAGGTGTAGTGTGGCGGTGGTGCCACCGGAGTCAAACCACAAAGAGGTCTACCACCCTTTAAATTAATATTGTTTTAAGATGTCAATAAGCAACTAAAGATGAATACGTTAATATTCAAAAACCAATAACCGAAAGATACCAATTTAATAATGTTAAAAATTATTTGGGTAAATTGTAAATGTTTTTTTTGGAAGTAGGTTAAAAAGCAAACATGAGTAGGTAAATACATATAACCCTTCCGTTATCGTCCTGTTCCAATTCAATCCTAAGGCAAATCGACATATTATGATTAACCGGTTCACTTATTCACTCAATCATTTTGTAGACTGAACCGGATAAATAATTTTGTTTGCGTGTTTGCTTCTTCATACAAACTAATTCACCACGAGATCTTGTAAAAGCAGATGTTGATTGCTACGTGCTACAATTCTGTATGAAGATACACAACCTCCTATGTACAGCAGGACAATCGCCCGGCTGTTGTGCGGCAGCAATCCGACTCAAATACTTTGCGACCGCCCTTAATGATTAAGACAATAATTATGGCTAGCGATTAGTCATATAGTTATTAAATACATATTATGTTAAGAACTAGAGCGTAGCGTGGGCGGTCTACGACGAGCGATATTTAGTTGGAGCCAATATTTTAACAAATACTCGTCGCTACGAGGACCAAATCCTGTTTTCTGAAATCCACGTCAGACCTAGGCAGCAGTTGTTATTATTACAGCTGTTCCCATAAGATCAAAAACGAAATCTAGATCTACAAGGTTTTCCAATGTTTTTTTTATTTGGTACCCATTGACATGTTCTTAGTTTTGTTAATAAAAAAAAATAATGACTATGGTCAAATTTCGATCATTGGATATACATACATTTTATTAAATTAATTGTTAGATATCCAATAATTAATAGTCGCAGAATGACGGTAATGAAACAACGTTAAAAATAAAAACACACTTAATATATGTTTGTAGAGGTAGAAAACATTGGAAATATATTATTTTTGTGTGTATTGAATGAAATAACGATGAAGACAAAGAGTTACTTACAATAGTATAAGAACGCGTAAACTTATTTAAAATATTTGAATAACAATACTTAACACAGCCTATTGTCACATTAAAGCAACTGGTTAAAATGATCTAAATTAGATTAAATATAATGAATATAAGTGAATAAGTTTTAAAAAAAATTATACAATGTATGAAATTACTAAATAAATTACGATCAAGCAATAGATTTAATATACAGTCATTATTAATAGATTAAATAAGGGCAAAGTTGAGTACATACCTCGAAGAAAGCTTGGAGAGCTTTTGTGTTTTCACTGTACAACGTACGAATAGGAACCCCCAAACTATCATTTAAAAGTCGTTCGATCAAAGGTATCAAATAATCACGATTAAACTCGATAAAAATCACTTCAAGCGTTTGATCCGACTCGGAGTTTCACCAGTAATCAACGAAGTAGGCGTCTCGAGTGGGTTGATAAGGGAAATGGCGAAAAGAGCGCAAGATCCAACTCCGTCGGAACGTCGCGCCGGACCAGCCTCATCTACGTGGGTACGCTAAGTAAAGACACTTCACAATCCACGTTTTACTACTAAGACGACCTTTACTTTTTTAGAATACGCGCCATTATCCGTTTAACTTCAATTCTACTTATTTATCTCTTATTGATTACAAAATAGGTGAAGTTTTATATAGCTATAAGAATATTGTCATATTTCTTTGTTTCGCTGTTCGGCACTTAAAACATAATAGCAAAAATATTAGCTAGTCACGACATCTACTTAACATATTATAGTGGATATAGGTGTGTCGAAATCTTTGTAGCTGCTTGTGCGCAACTGCAGCATTTTGTGGGCTTTCCTTGGTTTTTATACATGTCACGTGTAAACAATAAACGGTAAAGTTTCAGTGCGCGTCCAACGTTATGGTATGGAAATATATTCATTTACATAGTGTCGCCATTATTGTAACTACTGTGGCCCTTAACTTGTACGCCTGGACAATATGGCAGAGTATAGTATTGATTAGGGTTGCTTTGTCCCCATAAAGCGCTCTTTATTATGTGTTAGTGGGATGAATACGAAAAATCCACATAGTTAATAAAATTCCTTGGACTTATGGAATTTCCTTATTTCATGAAAAATATGTGTTAATAGGTCATAATATGTTTGCATGCATGTTTGGACAATGTTCGTAGATATTGAGGTATATACCGCGACCGCTAGCAACTTGTCTTCAGGAAAGCGGCAAAAATACAATTGTATCAGACCAGTAACAGAATTTATCTGCGTCTTTTTGTGAATGCATGGATGTACTCTGAATGCATGAAATAAATTTGTAATGTATATGTTTTGTATTTATTTTAGATAAATACAAACAATAAACACCAAAATTGTTGCTATATTTATTATAGATCAAAAAAATTCATTTAATACTATATTCTCAGTGATATACAGAATCGATTAATTCTCAAACGAATTATAAACCTTGATTCTTCAGGGGCAGTGGACACACAGTTTGGCGAAGGGTCAAAAGGAAATTAATAAATATAATAGGTACTTAACACCTATTCTGTATGACCATCACCACGAGACGTTATCTCGCCTTTCGACTGTCCGAATGAATGAGAATGAATGCATAATGATGTAATCAGGATCACATGATCGAAATAGTTGGAAACAATAAGGTGTTTTGATGTCATCTCCAATTATGACGGTAGCTCGTGATAATAATAATTAAATCTATTGATATATATCTAGAATATTAGTAAAGTTTAGGAAACTTTAATAACTTTTACAAGGTCTTATAGTCAGTTGGGTTATAATCAGACAAATTTTGACGAGTCTCCGAAAAGTCGCAATATATGCTTAAATATAGCGAAAATATATAAATATAATTGTGTAATATTTTAAGAAAAATGTAGAAAGTGTTTTTTTACCCATTATTGTGTTTCTATCCAAATATTACTGCTCGAGTCTGGGGATTAACACGAAGAAAAATGTACAATCGTGAAAATAACGAAATTAAATCAAACACACAATTTTTGTCCAAAAACAACAATGTTAAGCGCTGCTATATTCAGGTTTTAATGTTGTGTTAAGGTTGTGTTAAGTTATACTTATTCGAGGCATATCAAGGCGTGGCCTACTTCAGATAAGATTGAAATCTTATCTGGGGTTGATTACAGATGTCCATGGGCAGCAGTGGCAACAGCAGGACATTAAGCTCGGTTGCTAGTTCTACATTATAAAAAATGAAGGAACTAATTTAACGAAATAATTACAAAAGAACTTACTTTTGTTCTATGTTTCGTAGCACATTTATGTGATTAAAGGCTAATAGAAGTTAGAACATTTTGAAATGGTGTAGAATAGCTTGATGTTAAACTTTTTAAATATAAGGGCATAAAAAAAACAAAAAACTAAGCAAGGTACTTTTTTCGTGCGGTGATTTACGATGTACCGAGAAATGTTATCAATAGAGACGTTTCGTAGTAAGGAAAACATATGGTGTAGATAGAGCTATTACGACATCGTTTATTGATAGGTAATATTTTTACACGAATATGAATAAAAATCTAAATTAAATCTAAATCTAAATCGAAGATGATTAACTAGTTATAAAATTACAAATTACCACCGTTAGCGTGTCCTAAAAAGTCTCTGTTAAGGAATAAGTGTTGCGACAACTACTCTAAGGGATGACATACTTACTACGATAAGTACCTACCTACCTATTATCCAAGGGGTAGCAAAATAGCTGTGACATGGGGGTCCATGGGCAGCTGTAAACTGTATACCTAATCATTTCCTACTTCCATAATATAAAAAAGTAGAAAAAAATATGCAATAATAAAAAAATGTCATCAGTTTTTTTTAAGATTTGGGTTATCAAATTATTGAGAAACATCAATTGGCTTACTAAGATTTCTACGCATATAATACTCAACTTTCCACCTGTGCCCAGTAGTACATATTTATGAAGGGCTACCGCCAAACATTTACCTTCATCTGAATCTTCCCTAAAATTTTTATATCCTATTTTGGACTTAAGGTCACGAATTTCCTATAATCATTTAATCTGTAACTTTAGATCGTGGAAATTAAATTAATATACAGCATGTCTGTTACCGATAAAATATATGTTCTACACGGCTACGGAACCTAGCGGTGTGTGGTCCGACACGCACCGCAACATTAATGACAATGTTATTTGCGGATAATTAAATTCAGTTATTATTCAATTATTTCAAATTATTTTTCCGTGACGTAACATATCCTTTTGCAATTGTAAGATTAATTTAATCTACTGCACACATCTTTATCCATAATTCAATAGCTAGATGCGTTTACATTTGTAGTCATCGCGTTGTGTAGTTAGCAGATCATCTACAGTAATTGTATTTATAGATTCCGGATCTAATTCATCTATTACATTGGTTACTTATGTAACATTTTAAGTTGTCATAGTTTTAGTCGAAACGCTTGAATGTCTTATAATAACGTTTATAAAATTTGTACTATTCAAATATTTTCTGTATGATGTAAAGTAGTAAACAAGTATAACTATCATGTCCACCTGGTCGGTGGCAGCTGCTGCTCATGGACATATTGGACATCTATAGTGAATCAAACATAGGATTTGAGTCCTGTCTGTGGTCGGCTACAGATGGTTTGCTCCTTCTGAGGAAACTAAAAACTAAAGTTAGAATGCCCAATGCCCCGTTTACTCTTGAAATATGGGATAATTAATTTCCACATTTAAGAGTAAACATCTGTCACCAGAGATATCCTTTGAATTATTGCAGAAATATTGCATTAAATACATTATTACCCATACAAATACGCTTAATTTGCGCTCAAGGTCCTTGTCGTAAAATGGCAATAAAAAAAAATTAATAATTAAAAAAAAAACCCGACCAACAAAAAAATTATACGTTTTGGACAATTAAATTTCACAACGATAACAATATTTTGATCTAAGCGTCATCTCGGGGACCCGATACACAGATACACACGTCAAACTTCTAACACCCCTCTTTTGCGTCGGGGATTAAAAAGTACTAAAATCGCCGCACAACCCTCCTAATCAATACCATAATTAGCTCACTTCAATAAATCGATAACGAACAAAACACGAGCCAAAAGGAATTAACCATTAAAGAATTGTGCTAACTACTTCAATTAAGTAAATATGTAGTAGGGGACTTGTGCAATGTATTGTTGAGTAAACCAGATAAATAAAGTCGTTCAATACTAGATAGGTAGACACACTGTTAATTACTCGGTACTAATAAGCTGCACATATTTACTACTTGAATTGTCAAACACGTCTCTTTGCTCCTATTCGTTATGATTAACACCGTCGTGCAAAACTCTTAAAGACTAATTATTATACCACTAATTAATGACTTTTGTGACATCTCACTAGTGTGATGTTGTTGATGCCACGGACACAAAATCAAATACAACACCAACATCCAATCCAATTTGCATTTAAATTCGTGTAATACTTTGATAAATTTCAATTTTAGTTTTTATTAACGTTTAATTTCGGTCGAATTTAGACCACAGCGACGGATGACTAGTGTTAATTAAGTGCACTAAGGATACAATGCTATTAACATCCAATAAATTTACATTCGTGTACAAATTGGGTTTTTTGATCTAATAAGTGCATGATGAACATGATACTAGTGATTATTTTTTTCATTACTCTATATTATCCCCAAGGTGACGGTAAGATTACCGGTCGATAATTTCTATTTATCACGATCTTTGTAGATGTGATAAATAGATCACATATGTCACGTCATGGCCGATTGAAGATTGAAGATTCGTTGCTTCATAAGAATATATACTCTAAGTTTAGTATTCAACACCATTCTTGGCATCTTTAATGTACTCCCGTCATGCCTTGAACTTGTTTAAGGGTTAAAGATTTAATTCTCAGTCAAGGAAGTTTATCACGTGCTTATTGTACCTCGCCACTACTATTACCATATTTAAACTTGTTTTTTTGTTGTTCCATATGTGTATTTTATGTAAAAGGACACTCGTTATTTTGTATTTGTTTTACACATAACACATACCTATATGACGAATGCTTTTTATTAATCCTATTTAACTGATGAAAAATATAATTGGAAACGGAACCCTACATATGATTTACTTAGTATGTTGGTGTTAAAGTATTTTCACGTGACATATGCATGGACGATATAGCGATATCTTTTCAAGATTCATAGTAGATTGTTGATCAGAGTACCTACATTTGGTCTTATGAGAATTGATTGATCAATTCTTGCATGGTAGGTAGGGTACGTAGTTATTGTACGCGCCATAAAACTGCATGCCATGACTTTCAATAATGACTGTGGTATGGTTTTAGAAGCTAGGTAAACGATTTAATTAAATACTGAATTACCGATGTAGCAGACCGCGAAGACCTTCCCGTGCCCCCCGTGGTTTCCAAGTATAACTTCACCGCCTCCACGCCTGACCTCTTTGAACGTGGAACTCTAGATGGAGGAGACCGCTTCACGCATCGCACTTCTGGCTTCAGTCCGTTTTTTTCTTGCGTCGTTATCTTACTATCCTGCTTCTTTCCTTTGTTGTTCTGATTCATTCGGTGATCCCGGGTCTTCATTCTGACAGCACAGCGAGTCATCTCATGTTCCTAACAAATGTTTATCGATCAATTTGTTACAAGTTTATTGTATTCGATAAAAAAACACGTTCGATCGGAAGTAGGTCCGTACTATTTATTGACAGGTCGTAGATAAGATATTCACCTCGAAGGTAAGATGGAATGATCACTTATAAAAAATAACATAGAAATCGACGGTTTTGAGTACGTGACTGCGGAGGCCCTTTATGTTAGCACCTCGATGTGATCACGTAGGAACCTTGAACCGGAGTTGCGCCGGAGGTAACGTGGATTTGAGTTTACCGGCCACGGTGTTGTTCGTTTCAGGATTTACACAAACACTTAGAACAATTTATACGATGATGATCGCAATGCTCGTAATTTGCGTTGCTAGTGTGTGCAGGCGGGCGTCGGAGCCAGGTCGGACTGGCGCACTCGCCGCGTACTCCTAAAACGCTTGCTTGATGTCGCCACATATTAATTAAAGAAAACTTGTGGCATTAGAGATGAAACACTATTAACGCCAATTTAAATTTCAATATAGCTTATTCACATATGCTTCACGAGTCGGAATAATTAAAATTATTTATCTGTACCTACGTTATTAATCAAATTCTATACCGCCATGATGTCTGTTCATCTGTATTGACTCACCGGCTTATCAGGACCGGCTTGAAAGAAGCGACACAATTAAAACACAATTAGATGGTAGTCACATCCAATGTATGGAAGATGTTTTCTTAGGATAAGTACGTGTTGAAATTGTGTTGTATTTTGTATGTTGTATTTTTTGTGTACCAACTTCGTACTCAGTTTGTTCAGGTATCCTAGAAAAACCAGCTGGAATATGTCACTAAAAATCTCTTTTGATTCTTAAGGAAATCGTGTGGTCTGATGTAATTCATCTTATAAAGTGCTTGAGTATAGGCACTGCAACGCCTTAATTAACACCTAGGAATAAGTTTTAGCGTAGCGAAAAAAAACTAAATTTATAGTTTGTTCACGCGGTGATACTAGTGACGGTCGTGTACATTTTGTTTGACAAGTTTATCTAGCATATTTATCTATTTAGGATACTTATTGAAACGCTAATAGTCATGAAGTACCGGCATTGTAAGCAAATGCAAAGGTGAGAACACCAACCGCGTTCGGTTATTAGTTGAATGATTATCCATTACTAGTGGTAAATTATCATCAGGTTTTCTGCGCTTTGGAATCGACGTCTAGTAATTATTATCAGGTTATCGTCGTAAAATATGATGGAAAGTTTGCATATGTTGGAAACTTCCGGAAGCTGTAGTAGTATGTGTATATAGTTACTATCCACTCTCATAAAATCAACAGTACTAAACCAGCATGGTAACATATGGTCTAAGATTCCCAGAATCATGGCTATATTCATGTCTAGGAAGATTTAAATTTTATGCTGTAATAAAAATACACCGATACTATGACTACAAAACGCCCTCTAACGGGTCTTGTGAATACTATGATGTTGTTAACCTCGTAAGGCTTCGATACTATGTATACTCAGAATATTACACGAACCTTACGCCAGATGGCGTAGGTGCAAAGGTTTTTTGTTAGTGAGAAAAGAAAAGAGTTTTACGTTTATGTTCTAGATGGCTCCTCACTAACATTTGCATTTAAGTCAATAAAATTTCAAGTTTCAGAAAGTTACTGTTGGAAATAATTTGGATTTTTAAATGATAAAAGAGGTTATACACACATGGCATTTGTAGTTTTTACAATAGTTGCATGACTTTGCTGAATGGCATTGATCTCCGTGGATGTCGTATAAAGGTTATGGGGCAAAATCTAGGAGATGGGTAACAGCGTCTTCCTGTTTCTCATCAACATTAATTGAGGTCACCAAAATGCTAGTCAGGTGCGGTGGCTATTGGCAAAAATCCCCATTAGAAAAATTACGACGAGCAGTAGACTTTAAAGAATGGATAATTGCGATTGAAATCAGTAATAGTCTTAGTTCTTCAATATGTCTTGTGGTACCGAAGTGTACATATATTATGTTTATAGTGTCAGGTAGGTACTCGTCCAATTTCAGGCATATACATATTATGTACAAATGTTAACGTATCTTTTCAAATTAAACTCAAAAACTCAGTTTCGTGAAATAAAATGTTTATTTGGTATAATTAAAAATACATTATAATACTGATACAAGCAAACAAACGCAATACTTGGGCGTTTAAAAAATAGCGCTCAATTTTACGTACATTACTTTAAAAAAGTAATTTTCTTATAACTAGGAATAGAAAAAAACTATAATTAATAGTTCTTTGGCAACAAAAATGTTTAAAAATTTGAGACAAAATAATAATCTCGTTTAAGAAAAAATATGATCAAAAATTCCAAAAAATAAAAGAAAATATCATTCCTTATACAAGTATAATGTTCTAGGCCTGCTAGTTACGTTTTTTTTAATATTTATCTATACTCTATGTACCTACATAGTTCGGGTCAATAAAAGTCCTTAACCATAATGATGCATGTTGACTATATAGACTTTTACTTCTTAAGATTAAATTACTCGTATAAATATTAATACAATAGATAGGTATGTCTTATCACATTCTTTAGAGCAGAAGCAAAATAAAGTGTAGCGATCATTTTATTACGCGGAAAAGGCCCTTAGTATATTTATTGCTATGTACTAATTTCTTTAAATAAGGTGAGTTTTAAGTTCACTCGTAGGTCACAAGTAACTAAATATTAGTTACTTATAACCGTATATCTTCATCGAGTGAGCGTTGAGATTCGACTGATTTCCTATGCATTGATTTGGGTTCAGCATCTGTAAATAATAAAACAGATTTTATACCACAATAATAAACTTAACAAACTATAACATTAAATATTTTAAAGTCTGACGGAGTTAATGGTTTAAACTTTAGATCGCCTACGTGGACATGTTAATTTTCAATGTGTGTCGTTGTGCAAAGTTAAACATGTGTTATTAAAATTAAAAACTATGTATTTTCTGAATAAATTAACACAAACACTAAATGCTAGTCTTAGAGCTACATTGTTAGCTTTAGAGATACCATGGGCACTGCATTATGAGTCTTTACAAGGCTCAGTTAAATAAATGGAAATATCTAGTTAATTTTGGGATTATTGGTCGTTATATTAAAAATCATAGGTTAAAAACCTTTCTATATAATTACTTACGCTTTTCGCAGTCCTTTTTATTATTCTGCAGAAGCATTGGCCCCAAGTTGTTGGTGAGGAGGAACCCGATGGGCGTGGTGATCAAGATAGCTTGCACTATGAGTCGAAGGAGCTGCTCAGCGTATACTATCTCGTCTTCTCGGTTACCCTTGGCCATAAGGGTATGTAATGCCATGGGAGCGAGAACTGCCTGTAATATGAAAAGTTGTTTAGTCACTTTGCAGTTTGAAGTCCACACTTTTAAAACTATGTTGCAGCGCTTAATATTCCTGATACTAGACGTGCGGTGATGTCTTTGGAGTCGAAGACCTTTAAGTTTTTTATGTTTATGAACGTGAATTATATCGGTAATACCTACTAATGATAATTATATGTTATTGTATATTATTTGTAATATTATGATATATTAAATTGTTAAAAATTCTTTGTTTCGTAAGATTAAGATAAATTCATAGTTATTCATAACAAATTATAAGTAAGTATCGTATTATTCATGAAGTTGTATTTGAGTTGAATAAACGTTACAAAAGTGCTTAAATATCCTGTCCTAGTCTACGATATTAAAAATTAAGCATGTAGGCATCCTTGTTAGGCGTATAAAAGGCTGCAACGGTAAGCGATACCAACAATATGGCGCAGTGAAGCGGCGCTCCTGCCCGTAACAGCGCAATAAAAGGTAATATTCAACGTACTACGTAACATTTTACCACGCGATTTCCCACTTGCGAAGAAATAAGATCAGGATAATGTTTGGACTAAGGAGAATGTTTAAAATAATATCGCGTCATTTCCTCCAAAGTAAAGTGACGACACATAAAAGTTTTTTTTTGTTATGGTAGCGTTTTTTTATGTTTGTTAATGTATTTTGTTTATATCTTCTCGCTTGTTTTTATAATACTCGTCCTAAAGCTAACGAACATAAATATGGCGTATACAAGAATGCATATGAAAATATACTGTGTATTCAATGTGTATGAGTATCATTTTGTGTTAAATGCGACTTTTATAGTTTCGAAAATGTTCTTCTCTATAAAATACCTATCGCCTTGCCAAGTGGTGGTAGGTTAATGAAATTCAAAAAGGATTCTAAAAATAATCCACTTTGAATAAATTATGTTGACTGATTTAATTATTCATAAAATTGCATACAAAGTAGATGTCGCGGTCGCTGCTAGAGTCGCGTATTGTGGTCGCCTATCTCTATCAGCTCTCTTATCGCCTACCTCAAATCCTACCTTTTCGACTAAATGGAGACAGTCGCTCCATTTAGTCGAATTTTTATTTTAATCTTTATTGTGTGAGTACAATAAAATATCAAATTATACTGTATGAATATATTAGACAAAAGAATTTAAGCCTAACCACTTCGCTGTTTTAACACAAAAATGTTACTCACTTGGGTAGTAAAGTAACATTTTTTATTGACGTGCGAAGGAGCAGAGCGGCCTATTTTCTAAATAAATTAATTAAATTGAATTGGCTGGGGGCGCGCTGCCGGTTTTATCCTTTTTGTTACCGAGGTACCCTTCCACTTCGACTTTTCTTTTTGATTATCCTGGGAATAGTTATCTAATACTGTGATGTAGAGTTTAAACGGTTTTTTGGAAAAAAGTACTTGATAAGATCGTTATTAATGGAATGTAATCTATTAAGTGAAGACGAACCATTTTAGTTAAGTGCAAAACGGCTATAGTTTAAGTAGTTTAACGAGTGTCATTTACTATGTTACGAGGTTCAACAATGTAGGCACAATCGAATATAAGTGGGTCTTCACTAACCATTATCATACTAAGATAAAATACTAACTGATTTTGCTATTAGTATAGTTTTTTTTCGATTGCTTCGCATAATTCTTTTTATTAGTAATCTTCGCAATAGAATTAATGACCAATCTTACAATTTTATGTAAAAAAAATGTATTAGCAGTATCTAGTTAGGTAGGGTTAATCATTCGGATTCAGTTCGTTTTTACATACTTCACGTAAGGTATAGGTATTTATAACTAAATGTTGGTAGTTTTAATTAATCATGAAATTTTCAAAATCTCTAAAAATGTAGCATGATACTGATACTTCAATTTCATAAAAAGCTGAAATTTGTTGTATATTTTAATCTTGTGATTTAAATTGAATCCCTAGGGATTAATGGGTGTTGAAGTTCGGAAGGAAAATGGAAATTCGTATCTCGACTCTATAACGAATTAACCCATAGGGATTCCAATAGCAACTTCCTTAATATTTTGGTGTTTTTTAAAATAAATAATAAACAACATTATTTTTATACCATCTCATAGTCACAGTTACTACTACTAATTGAAATGTATTATAGGTAATATATTGTAGGTATTGTATATTATTCTATACAACCGTAGATAAGCCCTGCGCATTCAAAAACTGTTTGCGTTTTGCGTAACTGCTGCTGACCAGTGCTTGA
>DWPV01000973.1:0-23313 GCA_018251915.1 Urbanus proteus proteus | reverse complement strand
TATTGTGTAGTAATTTGAGGGTAACTGTAATTTGCTGTATGCTGTTGTAACCCCTTATAAATAAATAAATAAATAAACTTTATTCTTTATAAAGAACACACATGACAGTTATATACGTATGTGGCCAGTTTTTATATAAAACCTATTTTGATATAAAACTAACACAATGTAGCAGTCCTTTAGACTTTCCATGGCAGATCGGTCATCGATCTGACACTCAGTGGGTTCCGGGTTCAATTCTCGGTCAGATATGAATAGTAAATAACTACATCTGAATAGTAATTAATTAGTCAAATACCGTTCTGGGTCTGAGTATTTATGTATTTGTCACTGTGTATCCATGTTTCACGACAGACAAAGATACTTGAAGAAGACGTTATGATATGATATGACTATGAGAGTAAAAAGCGTTTTTTTTTTTTAAATATTCTCACCTACACACATGCCTTTTTTTAACTTTATACCTATTTGACACACAGAAACCCTCGATCGCATGATAAAGGCGGGTGTGCAAGCGCCCCCGGAGAGTGTGGCGGCCACTCAGCGGTACATCAAGCAGTTCAGAGCAGATTTGAGCACAGCGGAGGGTGCCTACAAGCAGGAGTTTGATAAGGCTGTGCTTAGCGACAAGTATTGGAATAAGGTGGGTTTTGTTATTTACCAGCTATCCTCACGTAAAGAAGTCAAACGGCAAACAAATTAATCCCACAGACACAGCACATATTTTCGGGATAAAATGTAGCCTATATGTTATTCTGCACTATAATATATCTATGTACCAAATTTCATCCAGATCCATTCAGCCGTTCTAAAGTTATAGAGTAACAAACATCCATCTATCCATCCATCCTTACAAACTTTCAGCTTTATAATATTAGTAAGACTAGTTTTCGCCCGCGGTTTCACTCGCGTTAATGTGTGTATGTACATTCGCATTTTTTTTTGTTTATATGATGGAAGTAGCAAACGAGCATGCAGTCCATCTGATGGTCAGTGGCAACTGCCGCCCGTGGACTTCTGTAATCAACCCTATATAAGATCACGGTCCTACCTGAGGTTGACCACAGATGCGTTGCTACCCCTGAGGGCTGAGCTGGAACGCCTCGGATAAGTATATCTCCCTTACCACACCCTTCAGACCAGAACACAGCAGTGCTTAACACTGCTGGTATAAGACAGAAATAGGTGTGGCGGTGGTGCCGCCGGAGTCGAACTACATAGAGTTCTACCACCTTCAAAATCTACTATTCCTATAGGTAAGTGAAGAGAAGGATAATATTTGTCGTAATACATATCCACAGATACATAATATTGATATAAGGATACCGTCATGGACATCGACTATTAATTCCACAGTCGATCTAACGCCAGAAATCGGAATTACAGATTGCTAACGTCGACTAATGAAACTAAATCAATGCGTATGATTGATGATCATGGCCCAGCCTAGGTCGGGGACAAACAGTATCTAGAATATCTAGCTATCTATGGCGAGATTTGCTCCGTGCCAGGAGTCCACTGCGAGGCATTAGGAGAACAAACGTCGTGATGAAATCACAGCCAGTTGGTTTATTTACTGAAAATAACTGTTTGAAGTCGATTCTACTGTTTGTGTAACTTTGGTTATGTTATCGTGTTAATTGTCCAACGAACATTTTACTTTAAAGCATGATCTTAATTATGACAACGTAAAAATATGTAGTATTTTATGATTTTTCAAACAGAATATAAGAATACCTATCTGAGAATTTTCAAAAAAAGCTGTCAAAAATCGCAACATCGTAGATGCCTACTCCATGAGTGGTCACAGATGGGACAGAAGTTACTATGTTCTTGGTTTGATGGTATGATGTCGCAGAAAATAACAAACCATCAAGATAGACTATTTAAAATTTAGGACAGCTAAATTGCAGCACGGATCTCAAATTTTTTATGAGGATATGATGTAAACTCACCTATAGCATTGTAATACAAACCTCTGTGGTTTCTCTTATGCTATTAAAGCTAAAATTGTATTGTTTGTTAAATAATAAAGAAAAAAAATGACGCTAGGAAAAAGTAATTACGTTTACCCTCACACCCTCAACCATGCAACGCAGCCAACACAGTGTTAAGAAAGAAATAGACATGACAATGTTGCAGCTCTACGGAGAGATCTACATTTGTGGTAATGTTCATTTCTCGGAGAAAGTCTGCCACGTGCTAAGCCATTGTGGAGCGATGAGAGAACAAAAGTTATGATGAAAGCACAGCGCACTGTTAGACTTTGTTTACAATGTACGAAGCTTCTGGGTAAACTACGTTCGGCGATTTACAGTGCATCCTTTTAGATAGCCTATCTGAAATCATATGACCATAACACACTAATATCTTTCAAGATAAATTGTTAAAGTTAAGTTTAACAGGTTTGCCATAATATTTATCTAACCTACCTACTATATTTGATTGTAACGTGTATTCTTTGAATTGAACCTAATGTAGAAATTTAGGTCAAGATACGTTTATAGTAGGTATACATAGGTATACATAGTAGGTAGGTAGACATACTACGTAACAACTTGATTGACCAAAATTCGTACATTGGCTTACACTAGCAACACAACAATGGCAATGAAGAGCAAATTTCAAAGTTATCCTATAAAAGTGTGTTCAAAGTCCTAAGTGCTTTGATGACGAGCACGATACAGGTATACCCCAAGAAAAAATCGTCTTTGATTCCTCTTCTATTCTAGGTCTCGTGTATTTGTTCATATGTGTGTGATAGTGACATCATAGATACCTAACCTTACTATGCGAGAGTAGTGAGGAAATCGTCATAAAAAGCGCGCACACTTCCCCACCGAACGAAGCCAGCTAGTACCCGCTAAGCCACCGTGAAATAAGAACCGGCCAACAATGAGCCACCACTGTTACGTATGCCTCTTAAATAATAGCTTGTTTTATCTCCCTGTCACTGCTAAGATAATTTTGGATTTCAAAACATTCAATTACCAAAATGATCTCGGCAACCAATCACCGCGCCGATGATACAGGTTTTATTCTACATCATGATCGATTTTTGGTGAGATTCATGCGTTTTTTATCTCCAAAATTAATAAAATGAACATGTAGAGCGCACCTCGAGTAATGCCCATATCATTCCGTGATTCTCTAGGAGGCAACGACAAGATTAAGTATAGGAAAAGCGTCTTCCTATGATGATATGAATCTATTGCAGTGAATAATATTAATATGTACACGTATAAAAAACGCCTTTATCTAAGCTCTACCAATATACGTTGGAACAGTCTTCAGACCTGTAAGAAGAAATCAATGCTCAGCCTCGGAACATAATTTTCGAGCCATGTGAGTACATAGCATTACAGTTTGCATGAGCTAAGAGTGTAACGCTAAGGTCAGGCAAAGCGCGTGCGTCACGTGATTAGTGCGCGTAGCATGCGCGCGCGCAGGTCACTCGCTCCCTGTGTAACCCAACCCGCGCGCACTAACGCGACCGCGCCATAACATAATTAAAAATGATTTAAGGCATTCGCTTCGGCTGCTTTGTTTCGCGCATTATGTTTCACTTGTTCGCGTCGCCGTCGCCTGCGCCATTTTTAACGCGCTCGCTCTTAATTCTGTCACAGTTTTTATAACCCTTTTGTATTTATTAATTCCCTTTCGGCTCCGGTAGCTCTACGCTTCTCGGAAGGCGATTTCAACGCGACATTTCTTTGAGTCGCGCCGTGTCTCTGTGTTAATGAAGCGTCCTATTTCGGCGCCGGTTTCCGAATATTAGCTAAATCTATTGATGGCCGGTGTGGCGAAGCGTTCACCACACCCGTCTGATCTAAGAGGGATTCGGGCTCAATTCCTAGCCAGGCAGACAATTAAATGATTATGTATTTAGATTTACGTTGGTTGTTGGAGTTTGTGTATTTATTCATGTCCTCTGTTTCCATGGCAACCGCGAAATATGAGAAGGTATCAAAATTAAGTAATATAAGGAAGCGTCTCTTCGTGTACCTATTGAAATGTCTACAGTACATTTTGATGTACCTAAGCTACCTAAGTGTAATACCTAACTAAGTATATCATAAACCAAATCTCAATCTTTGCAGGAATTGTAAGCGACAGGTCAAGTTTAATAAAAGAAGTACGTATTATCTACAAGTGATCTCGATTCCCGGCCATATACAGCGGTCGTGTTAAGGAGGTAATAAAATTTTAATAAAATTTTGGTGAACAATGGCCGCACTTGGCAGAACCGGCTGGCCTGGCATTTAAATCTATACATATACGAAATTTAAGTGTTTGTATGTAAGGTCCAAATAACAGCCTAACAATCTTAGTCGTATAAGTTGATTTCACAACATCAATATGAAAAAATCTGTTTATAATATTTTGCCAGATAAGCAGCTTAAAAATTTGATGCTATTCATAAATTTGAACGTGTATTCACAGAACGATAGATAATAATAAATAATGAAAGAGAGAAGAAGAAAGAGTGAAGAAGATATGGTACCTATAATAAGCGGTTTTACTAAAGTTGTTCTTCTCCAACAATCAATTTTTTTTAGTTTACTTTTAGTAATAAATTTATTGTTTAACAGTACATAATTATGTAATGAATCACAGGGTTCTTTAATGCAGACCAAATAACCGATCACAGGATGCACGTGTGCGGAACCTTGCGAAAAGGCTCGTGAGTATTAACGGATTAACTCCGGCTTGTTGACGTGGCGGCCGGTTCGGGTTTCGCGGACACACATCGGCCTACGTTCTCGTGGTCCGAATATAATTATTAATTATGGTACAATGTACATATGTTGTAATAAGTATTAGTATTACTTTTGTACGGAAAGCTACTCTTACACAAATTTTAATCTTTTTAGCTATTATTAAAGGTTTGCCTACTTATTAAGAGAAATGCCAGGATATTGTCTGCTACTGTCAAAAAGGTTTTTGATATTTGGCACCTACCAAATACCAAAGTGAATCGGTAAATAAAAACGTACTGATTAGACAAAGTTATTTATTGTGTTAAGATGTTTATAATGGTTTTTAGGAACGTCCGTTAGTTTTTAGTATAACTAAGATTAGTTATTCTAAAAACTAACGGACTAACCTAGATAACAGCCATATTTGAATGGAAATTTGACAAAAATATTGTCAAAAAATACAACAAAAAGGTGGCTATAATAATAACTTACTAGTTCTTTATTATATAACATTCTTGTATGGTATGCTTAGCTGCTTCTCAGAATGAAACACTGTCGTAACGGCATCTTTGGTCTTGCCGCCATACCTACTGTTTTTATATCTTTCACTTAGTTTTGCATTACAGCTTTTTATGCTTAACTAGTCTGGGTAGTAAATTCTTTATTGGTTTTTATGATTATATTTTCCTGAATGGCAACAATAATGCTTAGTCTGTATCGCGTTGCTTCATTGTAATAAACTAACTCACTGAATAGGGAAGTTGTTGAATATCGCTTATAGTAGAAAAAAAGAGTTTGGTATAAACCGGTACGTATAAAATAGATCCCGACCATAGAGTTATTATACTGAGAATTGGAGAGCCATAGCCAGGCCCGTCAGTGCGAGTGTCCAGCAAATAATAAAAGACGGAAGATGAAAAACCTATACTTATCTTTCTCAATCACTTTATTAGATTAGGTAGGCTACATTGGCTTTCTCTTTTTTTCGATGAACACATTTTAGGCTGGCTCCGTCTCTAAGTATAATAACTCTATGATCCCGACGCAAGTGTTTTATTTATTGCTCGCGAATGCAACACAGTTAGTAGCGCAGTGAGTCGGCGTGCAGCGGAGAGCAGAGCTCCATCTCTGTTAATTAGTTTTTTGTGTACGGCGGCGGGGCGGGGCGGTCGACGCCATCAAATTACGATGAGTCGGCCTTTCAGCTACCGGCGCCGAACTGATAATAATTATACACTCGTTACTACCGTGCTGCCGCGCGCCCACGATAGCGACCCGCGCACGTGATCTCTCTCCGGTGAAACAGGAAAAATTGTTTTGACAAAGCACTGACGTGTAACTGAAATGGTCGCTCTACGAGCCATTGAACTCTGTCCGTCACAAAAACTACCGATAAAAGTGTAAACAATACTCACTTAAAATTTACAGACCGAAAAAGAACGATTGGTAACCGTCGAGTGGACTAATCTAATACACTCGTCGATTTTTTCTAACGGGCGCGAAGGTGCGGGCGGTACAGGGAAGAGCGCGCGCGCGGTTGAGTGTCGACAATAAATTCCATCGATAAAATCGGCGACGTCGACGGCGCGCCCGGTAATTTCTTAACGACAGCGTAACCCGGTGGCGACGCGTGCGCGTACGCATTTTATTTCTCTCGCGTCGATCGACCGACTCGGAAATAATCGTCATCCACTCAACATAGATGGTAATCAAGTCGACTATTAAGGGGATCTTAATGTAACTTTTTGGGCAATGACTTAGATTTTAAGATCGAATCTCGGAGTCGGGTACGCGCTACATGTGTCGTGCTCTTATCCGGCGTTATTAGCGATCGAAGATTGAGATATCAACGGATTCGGTACTCACTTCATCCGAGTGTTTTGGAATTCATTTTACAAGTCGAAACTGGAACATGGCCGGTATCGTAATTACGGTCGCGTCGTTTGTACCGTGATTCAGGTGAACGTTTTAAATATTGACTCTCAAATATTGACATAAACGAGTCCATGTTAAATTAGTCGAGGCGAGTGCCGGTCGAATTGTGATTTTAACTGATTATTATTAGTGGCCGAGGCGCGGCGACTACCGGCTTTATTGTTGCTTCTATTCACGCTGTCCGAATGAGCTTCCTACTAATTACCGCCCCGTCCATCCTTTGACTGTTGAATAGGGTTGACACCGGGACTATCCGGCCGATTCTAAATTTACGAAAGCACTACACTTGACTGACAGAATAATATCCGATAACAGTTTTTTATCCGTTCTTCGTTACCTATTTAGAATGAATAAGTTAATATCATTAGTATCAAATGTTAGATAAAATTATAGACATTAGAGCAGCTATGAAACACGGAGTACGTAAGAATATAGCGACGCGCATGAAATATGCTAATTTATTGGATAATGTATCGTGATTAGGTTTTGATTAATGACCGCCGCTACACTATCACTGCCATATTGATCACTTATGTTTTTGTTAAATATAATGTAAAATCTGAATGGAGCTCCAATGAGCTAAGCGCTCAGCCACTGTGACTGGATTTAGGCTGCGTATCGTAATTGCCATGTCATTTATCACTGTCAGATTGCACGCGTACGGCATTCTCATTAAAATACTTTGTTTTATTTAGAACTTAATTGGTTTTAATGCGTGCACAACCCTAGCGGCGGACGCGGTAGCTATAGTACGTGAGGCTATGTTACATTATCTTTAATTAAAAATTCGAGAGACCATCTCTAGATTAGTGCGGGCGGTCACAAAAAGGGTTACGAGGGATCAGGCGAAACACCTTCTTGATTCGTCACGAATCACATTTATTTTTATTTGAGGGAACCCTTTGTTAAAGTTAACCGAATTTGCTGTTCATAAAAACGGGCTAATTAAGAAATGTTCGGACCGCCGTTAAAAGTTTTAGCGTTCTTGATCTCGCATTTTATCTCATTTCAAAATATTTCATTAGTCGATTCCCGAGAATTAAAGTAGCAGTGTCATGGCTGGTTCTTTTGTTATTCATTATCTATTTCTTGAATGTTACTTGCTGTAAATTGAATACGATTATTCGTGATTAAAAACTTAAATTGATGAGTTCTTAACAACCGTGACAGGTGGAGTTTTTATTTCTACCGAATGCAACTAGATCATAAAACAACGAGTGTTAAAAGCTGCAAACTTTTACAGGTACAAGTACGTTTTAATAAAATTTATCAAAGAAACGTTCGATCTGATTGATTTCTCGTTGTCATGTACAAAAAGTGCCTTAGTCTGACTTATTTTGAATGTTAAGTGTATCGGGTACCTAACGGTTGTACATTAATTTATTTAGCTTGAGGTACCTAAGTTAACATACTTTGCTACTATGTATTTTTTGCTGAAATGATCTATTTATTGCAAAATGAGATGTTTTTGTGGAGATCTAATATAATAATCGAATATCATCGTGAAAAAACAAAAAATACTACAAAGTAAAATAGCGCTTGATGACAAAATAAGGAAAAACGTTATATTTTTTCTAAATCAATACGTGTGGGTGATTTGTAATCAATAGCTACTTTCCATAAAAATCAAATGAAATTGTTATTCGAAATTCCAAAAAAAAAATTTTTTTTAATAAATTGAAAGAAATAGAAATAGTCACTGAAATAAAATTATTTTATTTAATAATTTACGAAATTTCGTTTGTAGGTACATAGGTACATATTGTGTTAACCTACACTACCTACTGCTAGTACCTTCAGTGGTATACATTTTGTGGTTGGACTCCGACGCCTATTTCTGTCTAATAACAACAATGTTTAGCGCTGGGGTGTTTATATTATAAAAAAATGTTATGTGTTACAAAAGAATAGCGTAAAGTACCGAGGACAGGGGATAGGACTCGGGGACAGCATAATTGCACCATCGCCATTATGTGCGGTGTCGCGAAATGTGACATTATCATTATGGTTTTTTTTGTAGCGAAGCGAATGAGTGTACAGACCACATGTTAAGTGGTCATTGTTGCCTGTCTGTAATCGACCTTAAATAGAGGAGGATCCCTGATCTAAGCATCTGAGGTTGCGTGAAGATTCCTAGCTGCAAGAAATAGAGATAGACAGAGGTCTACTCAGAGATAGACTTGTAAGCAGAGGCTTACGAGTCTATCTCTGCTCTGAAGTTTTGATGATCACTGTATGTATTTTGTAGATACATAAATAGAGTTTTATTTACTCTGATAAAAACCGAGATCAAAGGTTGCTTGAAAATCCCACGAAGTTGTCTTAAAAATAGGTACCTAAGTAACTTACGTACTCGAACGTACTTAAAAAGCTAAAGTACCTAAGTAATATACTAAAATAGTAATTGAAATATAAGTTTCGTATTTTCATTAATTACCTAAAGCTATAAAATAATTCCAATTGCTTGTCAATCGCATCATCACGTCAAGCCTTGCCGCAATGTCCGCTCCTCACACATACACCTCATGATTATGCACTATGCGGCTTACAGCAAACCTAACATAACCTAAAGTACCTAAGTAATATACTAAAACTGTATTAAAAGATCAGCTATTTATTAACTACCTAAAGCTATATAATTCGACTTGCTTGTTAATCAAGAAGCGTAGAGCGGCTAGAGCTGAGCGGTGTAATGTGCGGTGTCGTGGAATGTCGCACATACCGTGTCATTCACCACTGTCACGTCAAGCCTAGCCGCAATGTCCGCTCCTTGAAACACCTTACGATTACGCACTATGCGGCTTACAGCTGCGATACGGGATACACTTTCTTTTGCCAAACTTTTGGGATATTCAAGGCTATGACGATTGAATGAAAAAAACTCTGATTATGGAATAATGGATGTAACCTTTTATGTCTCCACAGTAGGGCAGGCCGTAAAAAGGATGGATCTTTCCACATAACAGAAGTAATTCGAAGCATATGCCAATACACTTTAATGTTGATTGGTAGTCTGATGTAGATAATAGGAAAGTTCTTGATGTTTGCATCCTTTTTACGTCTTGTAAATGAGTAAACTTACCTAGGAGAAGACCAGTTGTTAACTACCTGTATTGGATATCACATGCTACTTTAAATTGGAAAATAGTTTAGAAACCCTGCGAAAGTCGAAAATCCTTACGCAGGAGTAGGTGCATGTACCTAGTCGAAGATCATCGCAGCCGCAAGCTGCAGCCGCATAGCACATTGTTGGAAACTGCGTTTACACCTATTTGCGGTGATGGCCGGCCCTTTATTGTTAAATTTATGATTCCAACGCGCTTGCCACTGCCACTTAGTTGTAATACAACGTTGTTAGCGCTTACGAGTTAAGAGCGATACTCTTTTTTCTTCGTCATCTAGGTCATTTACAAGCGCGGTAACGTAAACGGCAGCCGCAACTGAGATGTTATAAGTAGTCTATATCTAGTTACAGTATCCATTAGCTTCATCGGTTGCTTTTTATTTCATCCGGATTCTAGGTTTAAACATGTAGGTAGTAGTAGTATAATTATACTAAGAACTAATATAATAAGTGAGCAAATCTCTCAGAATCAAATAGGTTAAGACACAAAGTTTTAAGAACTTTGATTTCTCTTTTGGAGGACTCTTAGATCTCTCAGATGTTAGTTATGATTCCTCACGATATTTTCCTTTCTCAGTCGTTAAAGCAAGCAAATAGTTGACTATAGGTATATAACTACGCCATCAAATTATACTAATGGCATAGAATCATCTTTTTTAATGGAAACAACAGGACTTCTTCCAACGTCAAACGAGACGTACGCTTTCATTACGCGCCGAAATAAATCAAAATAATACCAGCGCGAAAGATAGCGAATGGAAAATCATCCCATCCCCGCGCGGGTGATTTATGCCAGTAATTTTCTGGACGGTTACGAAAGTAACCTGCGATTTTTCTCCGTGCACACACGTAATTAGATAATTTTCGTGGGTTTCCCCCTTCTTTCCTCCTTAGGTGAGGATTACGCCAATTTGCGATGACTTCAAACGTTACGTTTCGCATTTGTATTCGTTTTTTAAATATAATGAATCATAAGGTCGATGTAATTCCTCTCGCTCGGGTGGTTGCTAAATTAAGAATTTCGTTACAAAATAAAATAATACGTACAATAATCGAGCGATAAAGCGCACTCGAACCATTGAGTAATTAACAATCGATCAAATTTCCGTCGTCACTCCAGGTTGTTCGCGCGCTTAAGTTTTTAATAAATTCGAGGACAGACGGCTAAACCCGACCGGACCAAAAAATACTAAGCCAGGGCGCGCTCGGGCAAAAAAACGACAGATTTTAATTTATAAGAGACAGGACAAACGATTAATAATTTATTTGTATCCTCGTTTCTTGCACGAGGGGATCGGAGCGTTAAAAACAACCGTTAAAACCGTGGACTTTGTATAGCTCGCGCTTAGCCCGAAATGCCAATTGCGGGTAGACACACGTATACAGCGAGCCGGAATGTCGCTTTAAAAAAGCCCGCAAATAAATAAATCGCGTCGCACGCACCGACCGCGCAAAAAAACGTCCACCATATTCGATTCTTTAATGTGATTTTAAAAAAATAGAAGCAAGAGAAGGCTGGCTTCGATTGAAAATGAATGAGGGCGAACGCGATAGTGGAAATTAGCATTGAGGTAGGATTCAGGAGCGGTCTTTGTGCGATCATATCGAGGTGTATTCTTTGCGCTTTTTACGGCGGCGACGCGCTCGGCGCGTCTTTTCAGTCCTTATTACGATCCTGTCGCCTTTTTGTTGCAAATAATTACGGTCGCGCTCCACAATCACGTGTCGATAAATTTTTGGAATCGTCAGATTCGAAGCCCAGTGCGGATAGGCCGAAAAACGCCTTGATATATGGCAAAAGCTCGGGGTGCACAAAACACCCATACATACGTAAATGGCGGTTTGAGGATCCATAAATAACAATTGAATTATTTTAGATCTTCATTATTTCCCAACTTGAGGACAATGGAATTTTTCAAATATCCTCGATTCTGCGATCTCTCATAAGATAGATGGATAATAATGGAAAGCACAGGTGTGTGCATTAAGAGTAATTTATGACTGCAAGAGTTACTTCCAATATTCTATTGATATATGCGAAAATAGCTGGTAGGTATGTTTTACAATGCTACCCGAAAATTTAAATTTTAGTTAAAATAATTTAACTAGATTACATCTTAATATTAGCGAAAGATTCTCTTCGTATCGGCAATTGTACACAAAAACAATGCAACACACTGTTCCACATTAAACGCTGGTCATAACCATTAGAACAATGGTCACAACGCGTACCCTTAACCGGGAAGAATGTTATTTATTTATTGAAGAACCCGGTGTGGTCCTATACCGCGGCGGTCGCACTCTTCAAGCGGGCAGCGATGGCTCGATAGTGGGCCATTAGCGCCGAGACTCGCGCCGGCCTCCAATTGTGCGCTTAGATATCGCATACAAATGTCGATCGGCTCTCGCGACTGCCTCCACCCGGTGCGCTCATCTGCATTCAATTCCATTGTTGCCTTATTACTGAATACTGTATGTAATCGCTCATTGATGAAGCCCCAAAACGATACGGATTCTACGCCTTGTTTATAGTAACTAAGCTTCACTTGTTAATTGGCTTGATAAAATTACTCTCATTCAATTGGATGTGACTCACGCGATTGCATGTCGTTGTGTGTAGCACAATTGTTGGTAGATTTGAATATGGTTGTTATTAAAATCTACAATATTATCTTGCCTTCAGAAACATACTGTGAACCTCGCATAGAGAAGGGAACGTGCACTTAATCCGAAGATACTTTATAAGCGAGACATTGAATATTAAAAACACTTTTTAGGACATTCTTTAACACTTATAGACCCCACTTCAATTAGTCTATCCTGTCAACATTCCATATGGTCGGGATGCCACAAAACCTACCGTCTCATCAATAACACCTTTCCTTCATTAAAACTATGAATGACGCAAAAAATATATTAATTGTGACATATATGTGTATATACCACCGAACAAAACAATTCCAGCTTTTAATAACAAAGCGAAACAATTAATGATCTGACGACATAAGATCATGAATATGTAAATAACCACTTAATTACTGCTTATTGCAAGTTATTTTAACATTCAAGATGCATCGATAACATCTTAAGAAGCTTTAATTGAAAATAAATAATTCATCCTACAAGCAATAAAAATAACCAATCATCATATAGTAAAGAATACGAATGTATTGTTGAGAAGTATATCTCATTAAATTGTACAAAATGAGCAATACGTAGATCTGGTAGAAAATAACACCACCTTACAAGGAGTAAGGTACACGTCTCACTTGAGACTATAGGAGAAGTATTTCGTTTATGCAAATTATATGTATGTAGTTATTGCCACGGTAATTTCAGTCATAATTATTTAGAAACAATAATTTGCATAAACGTATTATGAAGGAACTTGCAAGCGTGAATTGTTGCACTAGTACTAGTAGTAGTTTCAGCAGCTGGAGGAAAAATTAACCTTCTCATTTGATAGGTGTAGTAGCGAAAGCGTTGTCGTCAGGGCTTTATGTAAATCAATAGGCGACTTTATGACAATATATGACCTAAGAGATAAATAGATATACACACATAGTTCCTACTCCCATAGCGGAATCCAGACACCCCTTAGTCTAGGCGAAAAAAATAAAAATCTTCAAACAGGTGAACTTTTTACTTTTTCAGCGACTAATTTCATTAGTACTGCAATCCCCTTAAATAATACTTTCGCCATTAATTACCCCTTAATCCGGTTTGTCGTTCATATATTACTCGCCGGCGCGGTGACACCAGTGCCTAAAGGGTAATTATACGCATTTCTGCATGATTGACCCGCGCAATTCGAGGTCGAAGTAATTAAAGTGTCCAATGGCAATCAACTTGGGGCTTAACATAAGACCTTTATGCGAATTTGCATTCATTATGTGACGCTCTTATCTCTTTGTTTTATATCGAGTACATTAAAAAGACATGGCGTATGCGATTGATGAGTTTTTTAAATCGGTCAAGAGTAACTTGATATGTTCTTGTACAGGTTTTTGAATAAATTGCGTGTTAAAACATCTTTTAACAGGTCCCTCTATAATAAATGATAATATCTCATTTTGATGTTATTGTAACGATATTGAATAAGCGATAAAGAAATGAGATGAGAGATGCATTAATACCGATATTACACTAGTAGTTTATTGTCTTTGGTGTCATAACCGAAACCAAATTCAATAATCAAAGTAAATAATATTTTGTACGTGAAAACAGTATCATTCTTTTTAATTGACTTCAAAAAAGGGGTTTTAATTATATCAATTAAAACTTTAATTTGTTATATATACCAAGTTAGGAAGTATACAACTCGGTATAGAGATATTTGTACGAAATTTAGGTCGTTGGTTTGATCCGGAAATAATTTAGAAACTCTTGTGAATCAGTAATGACAATGTAGATGATACCGCGACACACCGCAAAATAAATACATGTGATAAAATCGCACGTGACGAGCTCCGAATTATAACTGACTGCTTACTACTGGAAACGTTAAATTTTTAAAATTTTGAATTTAGATTTATTTCTTTTTAAATTCCGGCCAGTCTGAAATCCAAACAATATCTTTTTATTAACCTAAAGCTAACTTTGTTTAAGCTAGCACCTTACTCAAGAATTTGATTAAAGCAGGCGTTAATTCAATTGTTGAAGTCATTACACTGACTCTACCTGCCTTCACTCCACTTAGTGCGAGTATAGTGATAATCGTAGCATTGTCGACGAGGGCAGAATTAACCGTCTATACACGCGGTAATTTGTACCCGCTTGATTGAGTGGCCATAAAGCGTTGGCCACAATTGCCACTGTCATCGACCCAGCGCAGTCGATACCTACAAGTATTAATAGCGGGTGTATGAAGGTCGGTATCGCCTTTGATTGTTATGCCTGTTATTAAGCCTTGTTCATGTTATGTTGGTTGTGGATACTTTGTTCTATGCATTACATTTTTGCTTATGTTTACAACTGTATGTATTTTTGCTTACCCGAACAAAACGACTGTGTGGAACCTAGAGGGTGCCTTCAATTTTTATTCTGGGTTTGGGTGTCAATGATTTTTTATGACACACATGACACACATGACACAGAGAACCTGAACCTGACCACGCCTATGTGTTTATAGCACTGTTTAAATAATAAGTTCGATCGCATACACTGTTTGTTTGCCTTGAGACTAAATAGATTATGACTATGACATATTGTAGTTACAACAAATATAAAGCAGATATGTTGTCGACGTCACTAACGTCCATATTTTGCCTATCAAAGTGCAAAATCTGTCAATTTATAATAGAAAGAGAAACAGGCACGAAATCGTCGACACTAACCTTGGCCACTGTCCATTTAGTACTCCAAACGAAAAAAAGGACTAACTTAATTGATGAGTAGAGGTGTCATAAAAGTTGCCTTGAGACGATCAGTCAACGAACTCGATAAATGCAAGTAAAATAATGGATACTTAGCATCTGACAAAAGTCTATAGAGTGATTGATTGACCGGTCTTAATGAACGATCATTAATTGACTCGGAAATTCTTGTTTTTGTACATTTGTTCGAGATGTTACATTGTAAACATGTACTGTTTAATATTAATACGTTTTTTTTAAATACTCATAATATGTCATGTGTACTTAAATATTATCGATAGAAATTAGTTCGTTCTAGAGTAGTAAATAATGTTTTCAACATGAATATACATGTCGTGTCGATATCGATACTTCTTGACAGTTGTATGCGATTGTGTTTATATCTCGTCACTGCTCTCCTTAACGTTACATTTAAAAGTAAAGGGACAAATCTCGAAATTTTTGATTTTTTTGAACTTCAGGACATTAATAAATAGTCGCGAGTTGTGACTGACTACAAGAAATCTATTTGTGGTTCTATAGTTCTATATTTGGTGTATCTATAGTTTCATTATTCAAACGTAGGTACTTTAACACTTTTTATAATATTCTTGAACTCTTCTAAACTACCTACTTTTGACCAGCATGATGGACTGTTGGCTTAGCACAACAGTGGGACAATGATAGGATAATGAATGTAAGAAAATAAAACTAGATAGCAACGAAAATGTCTTATTTTACTTCGCCAAATTTCTGAAGTCCTAAATCTTTATCGATACTTTTGCGAATTATTAAAAAAAATGTGAAAATTTTTTTTGATACTCTTCACAAGATATTTGGTTCAAATATGAATATTCATTATTAATGGATGTCACAAGCGTTGATCGACTTGCATTCAATTCGCCAATTGATTTGGGCGGTTTATTGGCTGGTGTCAATGAGCGCGTCTGCGAGTGTGTTGATTGAAACGCGTTGTTTAATTTAAAATAATTACAGCCGCAAGTACTAACAAATACATGTATCTGGGTAGTATTGTTAAGGAAAAATAATATTATTTTTGTAGGGTGTTCTTCGGATGAGCATAAGTGAATGTACAACTTGCATGACTTTGTACATACTTGTATGTGTATGTATGTATGCCTGTATTATATGGAATGGAATAATAATATTATTAATGTTATGTTTACCGTACCTATTGAGTATCATCCATATAATAAATAATACCTACGGAGATCTTGCATATTAGAAGAGAAAAGTAACTCATGTATTTTTTTAACTCGAGTAGAAACCAGCATTCAGTTTACCTAGTAGTAGGTAAGTGATTACTGCCTATCGATATATTTATTCATTCACTATATTTAATACTTTATTCTTACGTCGAGACAAAAATATACGGCGACATATTTTTAAAAGCTCGATTTTAAACAAACACTTGAATAACATCGATAAAATAAATACACTGCAATACGGGCATCACTAAACCAAACTGTCAAATAGGAATAATATAGTGTACGTAGCGGCAGTTAACTAAACAGTAAAACCATTCTCAAAGCATTGCATTAACAACTCGAAAACAAATGTCCAGATTTCAATTAAAATTCATTGACAATAGATTAGTTTGAATACCGGAAAAGTCAATAATTCCAACCGAGCGTTTATTGAGTCATTTATCCTAACTACGGGCGCTATGATTAATATCCCGGATATTTTGCTTAAGGGCGAGCTAGAAACGATATTAACATTTCCTGTAGAATTGATTTTAGGTATGTGTTCAATAGAGCTATGAATTAAAATATTAAATTTTTATAGTTCACACGAGTATAGATAAAACTTGGGAGTCAATAAGTTGTCTAATAGTAACTGATCCAAAAGTTAAGTAACGTCAGATTTTGGATGGGTGACCGTTAGTGTATAATACTTACGCACCGTCTAGTGGAAGTCCCGTCAAAATAAGTCCAGCCGTTTAGAAGGTTAGCTCATCCAAACAGGGAGAAAGACAGACAAAGATTTTTAAATTGCATTTTCGTTATAGGTATTGTGTATGCTTACATATGCATTAAGTAAAAAAATGTTATTTTGAAATCACAAACAGACACTTCAATTTTATTTATTGGTATAGATAAGTTCATTTGAAAAATAAGTAGTCCATGATAAATAAATAATGCTTAAAGCAGATATCTTTTACAGTCCTACATATTAATTTCATTTACTAAATCCGGAGTTTAAAAGATCTAAGAACACTCAGTATTGAGAAATAAGGACGGGAGTCGTTATAGTGGACTTTGTGCAAGAACATAAAATTGTAATAAAAGAGAACGCGTCCTTCGATACATTTACTGCATAGTCCTGTTGACTTTAACGTAACATCGATATACCAGGATTTGTCAGGTAGTACATTTTTATGATCGAAGTAGCAAACGAGCATGAAGTCCACCTGATGATGGTAAGTGGCAACTGTCGCCCATGGACATCTGCAATCAACCCCAAATAAGATCAAGGTCCTATCTGAGGTTGATCACAGATGCGTTGCTACCCCTGAGGATTGAGCTGGAACGTCTCGGATAAGTGTATTTCCCTAAACATACCCTTCAGACAAGAACACAGCAGTGCTTAACACTACAGTTATAAGGCAGAAAAAGGTGTGGCAGTGGTGCCGATGGACTCGAACTACATAGAGTTCTACCACCGTCCAACCGTAGTGCGACGGGGAAGGTAACACCATCACATCTAGCGTGAAGCAGTGTAGTAACCGCCTTAAATACAATGTGGCAACCATCTTAGCCCTGAAGAGTAGCAACGCTTGTGTAATTTACTTTGGCTACAGATGTCCTTCGCAATGAGCACTTACCTTCAGGTGGACTGTACGTTTGCTCCTTCATTCTCATAACAAATCGGCCAGTATTATACAAATGTGAGTGTTGTCATCGTGACATTAGTACGTAAAGCAGTTCGCGGCGCGGGACTTTGGTCGTCGGCTACCAAGTGATAAATAACGCGTAATTGAGCGACGGAAACAGCCAATGAGTAAATCTCGTCCGTCAATTTATTTAAATTATTTATTAGTGGCCCGCCATAGACACCCGCCGCGATCGCTTTCAGAGCCGTTCACAGAGCGCCGGACGCGGCCAGTGCTGCTATGTAATTAATATCGATATCGATAAATCTTCATTCTTTATTTACAATCAACACACAGAGAAGGAGAAAAACTTAATGCTAAACATTTACAGATATTTACAGATAATAATTTTCTGTATAACTTTACTTTAACTACTTACATACCTTTAAGTAAGGTCATAGAATGTGTAGAATAACTGCAGCATCAACATTTTTTTAAATATAGAAAGCATTGAGTAATGGCTTTCGTTATATTTACAAAATCTACTTAATCTCTAAATATAAATTTTCGTCAAATTTATCGTAACCCAAGATCAATTTTCATTTTGAAGATGCTAAAATAAAATGTTAAAGGTGAGAAAGCCAAATGCATTTCCATTTAAATTGTTCTGAGCAAAAACTGCGGAAAGATTCAAGTAAGTGATACTGTCAGCTGACACGAAACATTTTCTATTAGTCGCGAGTGGCGATTTTATCGATAGACGAGATTGCATTTTATCGACGTGAACATCACTAGAGACGACTCGAATTAGTTAATTTGTGCAGATACGACACAATGGACGAGGAAATAATATACTCACATGTAGCTACCGGGAGATTGTAATTGGCGTAATTGGACGAATCTGGACGCACTTAATAATGGCCCATTGTGATTCAAACGGCAATTCATCGTTTGTGAAAGAAATGATTCATTAGTTTCAAATTAAGGGTTCACATGTGTTATTTGTGCGAAAGTTTTAATGATAATGAGACGGGCCCAACCACTTGAGTTAGAATGATTCTCACAGTCATATGTTGTCTTAAGAAATTCAATTGCTCAAGAGTTTCGACCATTAAATGAGAAAAATGAGTACCTACCTCTTAAACGAAATGAATATTTATTCTTTGCAAATTTTAATTCATTCCGCATACTCAGAATTCAATAGAAAATGGAATTCACACGTGCGATAAAAATAAATATTTTTGGTTATCTCAGGGGAATCTGTCAATTACACTTGCCAGACTCATTGCATCACACATCAAAGTATCACCAACTCATAGTTTACTAGTCCTAGTAAGTCCTAGTGAATCAACGGTATTAAGGTCTAATGTATTTTAGTTTGAAGGATGTGGTAAGGTAGAAATATACGAAGTGTACTGATGTAGTCTTTAAGGGTAGGAACGCAAGGGTAGCAGATCGTATGACTCCATCTCTTAATGCCATTCGAGATTATCAACTATCACAGTTGTATTCGCCACAGTGATCAAATGATTACCATGAGATTAAAGACAAGCTTGGTAATTCAATTGAATTTATGAAGATGTGAATGTTCGTCTTGAAAAAGAAGTTTCTCAAAGACCCAGTATGAAACATTTACTGTTTATATCAAGTAATAATTAACTAGTACTCACCCATTGATATCAGTGACAGACCAGAAGTGCTTGAGAACCGCTTTCGCCAGCAGGTACCAGATCTGAGTCCACACCCAGGTGGACTTGTCGATGGAGTTGGACAGGAACTCTTTGGTCTCTTCATCTGGATCTAACTGGACGAACTTCTGCTTCAGTTCAGGGATCAAACGGCTCTCCTCTACGCGGTACCACTGGAACAAAGAAGTTAGTTTATAGCTTCTTGATTGATGAAGTATCATTGGAGTTTCTATTCTCCAATGATACTTCATCAATATCCTCCATTATACTCCAGCATCTATTCAGTATACGAGGCATTCCGACTTAGCTCACAGATGGTAGCAAATTAGTGTGCTTCTTTGCGTGACTTCAGGTAAGACTCTAATCCTACAGTTGTATATCAAATTGTCTATGGGCGTGTTCATGAGTTGAAATATTTGAACATTTGCTATAACCATTTAAAAAAAAAATCCAGGTGCTCTGTATTGAAGATCTTCCCAGTTATAAGAAAAGTCAAGTGATGGCAAATAAACTTAAAAAGGGTTGCTGAAATGCGACTGTTAATTAAATGGTTTAACCTACAATAGATGTGCATTTTTTGTGATAGGTACCTAAATCCTTTTTTGATTATTAATAAATAATCAATCAAATTTGTATAAAATTGAATATACTCGTACTCGTAAGTGAGATACAAACAATGTGGGTTTTTTATACTCGCAAAATAATTAATGAAATAATGTAGATTTTGTACAGTCATGAATATATATTGGGCATTGATCATTCGTGTTTTATCACAATATCTAAATGCCATTTTACGTTCTCCTTTCCTAGATTACTCAGTTGACTTGTCAAAGACAGGAGTAAAGCCATCGCGTCTAGCGCTAGCAATAAAAGCGCTATTATAACATTATGCGTATCATTAAAACGCAATTGTAAATCGATGTTTAACAACTGTGGAACACAAGATTTTAATGAAAGTTCATAAAAAGAGTAATGGAGTGCAAATAAGAGAGTGGAAATAGTATGGAAGGAGGTAGCCCGTCACCCGTTGTGTGTTTAAGTCCGACGCGGGCCCACAAAGGGCAACGCGGCGGCTGTTAATTTCACGCTGCCTCGAATTAACATTTCTTTACGCCACAGAATAATAACGAATTAAAAAAAACTTCTCGCCTCTACATGTAACGTAATGACGGCGGGCGGCGGCGGGCGAGACGACGCGAACTCATCAAGCCAACTTAATTAATGCCCGATCTGTCTTTGTATTAAAATCGAAGAGCGGCGCGGCGCGAGAAAAAACTGACAACCTGACCAGCAGCCCTTGCACTAATAAGGACTTTCGTAATATTTACTGCTACCAATAGAATATAAATTAATGGGACGCTGCCTATACCAGCAGAATGTCAATAAACAATAATGATTAATATCTTAACTCATAAAGTCATAACATCAGTGTCAGCGCGGGCATTGTGGATGCGAGCGGTTTCTTATATTAAGCTTGTATGTATTCAAAGCGAATTTTTGTTTCATAATTGGTTAAAATTGCCATTCATTAGTTTTGCGCTTGTAAGAACTTTTCTTTTCACTTCTACAGGATGAGTGTACCGATTTGCCGTGTTAATTATACGATATTGTATACAAATACAGTACCAAATAATTGCAATGAATATTTATATTTTTTCAATATCATGGAGCATTTTATGAGCCGCTAAAATAAATTCTGGTGAGGCAACCAGAGTAGGCACTCTATCAAACTAACATTAGAAATGATGGTGTATAAAATCGATATCTAGAACATTTTTACGACTTACCGCTAAAAAGCATCGTAAAAACCTGAGGGAAATAAATATTTAGTACCCACCGAATACTGATAGCGAATCACGTTGGCGATTATGCAATGCACCGTCTTTACATTTAAAATAACCTGCATCGGAACTACGGGATCCGCTGTGGCGAATTCTCCAGACGGAATACAAATCGTGGAAAATTTCTGAATGACGGACTTGTTGGTAACATGCTAATGTCTAGAGGTTACTTGTGAGTCGGTAATAAATTGCTTGCATAAAATATTAATGTGTCACAAGCGGTCCTCTCCACATGAAGATTAGAAGGTCTGAAGAACGCTAGAAAGATCGAGCGCTGGTAACTTCATGACAAACTAAATGTAGCGTTTTCGAAAAATCGAAAGTGTCCATAGGTTGAATTTTCGAAAAATTTAGCATTATCTAAAGTTATAAGACGTAAGTTGTTCGAATGTTACGAATACCTTCCGCGTTGTTGTTTTTCAACAATATGTAGACTAGAGGCACCCGGTTCGTTTATTTATGAGACTCATGTTTAGGATTCAATTTCAGCTCGTGTAAAGCTAGATCTGCATGAATAACAATTTCCTCATTTTAAAAATCTACCTGTTAAGGAAGACAAATCGAGAATGATTTATTCAATTCTACGAGCTATCGAGGTCGAGGGGTTTTTGTTTATTTTACGATGTTTATGTGGGTTACCGATTTTCGCATAATGGTCATCGGGTCAGCCGGTAATAAAAGGTTTAATTGTGCCTTTGTATGTGTTCTCCTCGTCACTCGGCCAGTCATTTTCAATACGATCATTATCGTCAGTTGACTCGTTAGCGCGCGGGTCAACGGAGGTGCATCCATGGAACGAATGGAGGGATGCAGATCCTTTATCCGGCGGTCGTTCGCCTCTCAGCTAATGAATCAAAGACCTGTGCGCATATTGTCAATACGGAGCGCAATATTAACGCTGGACGCGCTTTGCCCGCACAATGCTAGATTAATTTCCATTTAAACGTGTGAAATAAATGGCAGAGCGCTCGCTTAAAGGCATTACTGGCCGGTGACGTATTGTGAGTTGTGACTTCCAAGCTTCAGTCTGTGCGGTGAATAGCTGTCGTTGAAAGCGTCGACACAATTTGTCGTGTCACGTTATTATTGATAGGACTGGCTCTTATTGAATGAGTTACGTTCTCGGCGTGAAGAAATTTTAATAATCTAATATTCAGTGGTCTTTTTATTTGTCCGGACTCAAATTAGTCGAATTTCCATCGTTTTGTTTGACCTTTAAGGAAATGAAAATTTAATGTCGTATCTTAAGGATAACATTGGTTCTTATATTATTTTTTCCTTCAAATCTAAAGTTAACAAATCTACTTTTCAAGTAAGATAAGTGAGGGGATAGCTTAGGAAAAACTGGGGCCGTAATTGTTGTATAAATTTAAATCCTAGGTACTTTGCACAAATTGAAGAAATGTTAAAACCTGTAGCTGTAAGATTTAGGAATAAGAGGCAGGGAAAATTCAAGGCGGCCGAAAGCACATTTAGAGCTTGTGCGGCGGGGTTACATCATTACCGACGAATGTAGAGCGTACTAACCAATGAGCTGATGCATTTGTAATTAAGTTATATAGCTAAGAAACAGTTACGTTTTGATTGAAATTGTTTCAACTTAACAATGAGCCCTTTTCTGTAGATTAATATATACCTAATAGTCCAGAATTTAATCCTTATAAGCAACACTATCAGATGGCGCAATAATACATGTTTATTTTTCAAAATCTCGTTCAATTTTCGGGTAGAAAAAGCACTTTTTTTTAAAAACTATCAAAATCGGTTTCGTAAGTCCTTTCAGCATTTTTCGCTATTTCTTGTAGTTTCGGATTTTCCCACCCACACACAATTGG
>DWPV01000972.1:0-23313 GCA_018251915.1 Urbanus proteus proteus | reverse complement strand
TTTATTTATAGCAACAAAAAGCACTAAGAATTTTTATGGAGGAAAAATAATCTACTTCTTTTCCCACGTTAATTTAAAGGTCCCGCTATAGTTCCCATTCACTCCGGCGGCACCACCGCCACACCCACGAGTATTTCTCCCTTATAACAGCAGTGTTAAGCGCTGCTGTGTTCTTGTCTGAAATGTGTGGTAAGGGACACATACTGGGGTGACAGCGCATCTGTGGTCAACCTTAGATATGACCTTACTCTTATCTGGGGTTGATTTCAGATTTCCATGGACGGCAGTGGCCACTTACCATCAGGTGCTCGTTCGTTACTTCGATCATATAAAAAAACCTACACCTATTAACTTCTATTTCTACATTCAGAATGAATAGATAAAAAATGTTTAATTAAATTTCGCAACTATTCTTTTTTGTCGTAAAATGATCGTAATCGAACGAAAAATGAAAGCTTCCATAAGCTCATTTCAATAAATCTATGTATTATATAGCCATTTCATTTGATTATACCTATATGTATATTGTATAATATACAAGACGTTCTACCCTCATTACTTACTCGGTACTAGTAAAGAGTTAGCGCCACATTTACGTGAGTTTCCATGCAAAATAAGAGTAATGTGTTTGAATTTGATTATAAAGATCCGGGTGGATTTATGGGCGGTTCGTTTGAAAGGGTGTGTATTTATTAAAATGCTAATTTTCTCCGCCGCCTCTGTATCCACGCTATCGGGGGCCCGCACGCTTTGTGTACTGCTCGAGGATTTATTTCGTGTGGCTATCACGTACCAGTGGTTCGCGGGGGCTACTCGAACGATCGTGTTCGAGATAGGTCGAATAGAGTGTTGAGTTGAGAGTTGTGCCTATTCTAGTAGTTTACGATAATCCTGAGTTGATGTAACTATTGTAGGTTTTAGTAATTCCTTCGACATTGTTAAGGCAGCTACATAAAAATATGCGTAAAAATATAGCAGTACGAAACAAGGACAATTTAAATCGAAATCGATAAAGGTATTTCATTTTTTAAAATAAGATGTAAAAAGAAATGTGTTTGAGACCCATTATTACGCTAATCCTAATTAATGGACATATATCTAGTACCTACTTATATTTTTCGATTGATTGCTATGGAGTTCATGTTAACTCGCGATAAGTACCTATTCTCTTAAAATGAATAAGTACGATTTCACATGTGCACACGAAAAAATGGTTTACGTAGTAAGACCCCGAATACATAGCTCAAAGAATTAAGCATACTACAGACGGGGTATCAGAACGCAAATTCAATCATGGTAGATTAGAGGACCCTTAATATTTTAATGCTTGACCACCGCCCGCTAACGGAGAATCGAACCCCCGAACAAAATATATGTTATATAGCCATATATCTCATCTCGGCTAATTGGGGTCGCTTAATATGGCTTACCGACGTAAGTACGTAATTTATTTCCTTTTCCTGCAAGAGTACTTGTGTATGCTACGGTACGCTTGTATACTGCGGTAAGCTAATAACCTAAAATATATTAGATAAAGGATTCAAAATTACTCTGGAAAATTTGTTAGCTAATTTTATAAAAGTATCTAAAACAGGTTCGAGAAGCAAGTTCAAATTAAAAGAATTATATTCATATTATTACCTATGGTTATTTATATCTTTCTATCAATGGTCACATAGAAATATAAATGATACTAGTAATGGTTATAGGTACTATGTTACCTATACGGTAATTAATCATGCAATTTTATCTGTAAAGACCATGTTATAATCTATGTTTGTAATGAACGCATAAGTAACATAGCAGAATTATACTAAATATTGGTTAAGATTGGCGATTTCGAACCATGAAGAGTTTCAACATTGATTACACGTATCTATTTATAATACTGTGTGAGTAATTAAAATGAACTCCTACTAAACTGTCTCGCGTCTGACAAAGCTATCGTATTCAAATAAGCGACCGCACAAAATCTGAGCAAGCGATCTCTACGCCTTTACGCTGACGTTAACAAAACAATTAAAAAGTCGATCATTCACACCAACACCAATTGCACTTAATCAACTATATTTTAAACCTTAAGTATATAGGAATTGGATTTTTAAATATGCTTCTTAGATATTGGTTTTAAGGTACTCTGATGTGTCCTCGGGGCTACGCACGCGAACAACCAAGCGTCTCAATAAGGGTACAAAACAAAAACTAAACTTAAACTTCGTTTAACATGCAAATTTGAGAGTCGCCACGACAGAATGAGCGTCGATACTTAATTACTCCTTTAATCGTTCAATCTCCGTATTAAGGTGGGTGTTGCTTCGTAAATATTACTCAGACATTGAGGTGTTTCATCTGAATCTACCTTTATAATTGTTATGACAGGTGCAATGTTCTTTGATCTGTCTTATCCATTTTTAATAATGAGTCGGTAATTTTATTAGGTACATTGCATATTACAAGCTCTTTAGTATTGATCGAATGAATTATCTTGCAACATTTTATCTGACATTGACTACAGGTGTTTCTGTTTTTAATCGCTAGTATACTTTATAAATAACATTTATAAGTAACTATTGTAGACACATGATCAGACCGATTGAGTTCTTCTTATTTTTTTTTTAAGATAAATATAGTAACTTACTCTTATACAGGAAAATACATACCTAATAATACAGACCATAAGATTTGTAACTATTGAAATTACACCCGCCAAGTAGCAATTATAAAATCTCAATTAAAAATAATTACTACGTAACACAAATGATTTACGCATGATTTAATTCGTTAATTCGATCAAGTAAGTTAATAAATTAGGTAGGTAGGTACCTTATATTGGATATTCTTAAGTTTAATTATTATGTCAGAGTAAAAATCTCTAATTAAAATCAGATTAACGAAACGCGAGGTGTGGATGTATTCCGATGTCTGGATTTGTCTGCCCGGTTTCGCCTTCGATGCATTATAAGATTTTATTCAAAGATTAATGAAGTCATAAGTATCCTACTATAACAAAAGTAATTATTATTGTGACACATATCTGTACGTACATACCTCTTTAACATAACCTTTTACCAAAAATCTCACAGTATATTTTTATAACATAGAAGAGTAAACGAGCATGCAGTACACCTGATGATAATTGGCCACTGCCGCTCTTGGACCTCTCGTGACCAATTTCATATAAGATTACGAAATGAGAACGAAATTGGAACGCCTTAATCATCAACGCATTATTGTCCCACTGCTGGGCACGGGTGTCCTCTCAGTGAGAGGGATTTTAGGCCTTAGTCCACCGCGCTGGCCAAGTGCAAATTGGTAGACCACACGCACCTTTGAGAACTTTTTTTTAAGAACTCTCAGATGTGCAGGTTTCCTCACGATGTTTTCCTTCATTTCAGTTAATTAATTTCTAATACGTATATAAATCAGAGGTACGCACCTCTGCGTGTCCGGGATTTGAACCTCGGACCACTCGATTGAGAGGACAAGTTTCAACCATTAGGCTATCATTGCTCATGGAACGCCTTGGACAAGTAAATCTCCCTTACATACCACCAACAAATTCAAGCAAGTCTCTAATAAACTAATATTACCTATCCATAAATAATTAACCAGAGCAGACATATTACTATTTTTTCTTGATATTACCATACTCAACAAGCTAGTACCTAATATTAGCGTGAGAAACGTGCCTATGAACAAACCTTTGATACTCGTATCTTAGCAATATGTCGCGTGCGGGAGAATGCGGAATGTTTATCAGATTTGCACACGTGACAACGCTACCGGTTACAAGTTAAGAACAGGATTTACTTATGTTGTAATGGCAAAAAAATGGAAAGAAATATTTATGCATGTATTAGAATTGGTCTTCGTAGAAAAAGATTTGCGATTTTCTTTAGAGACCTGATTATTTCACGCACCACTTCCATTTGTTTTAATGGTTAAAAAATATTTGATCGTTTCTAAAATTTGAGTGTACAAACATTTCTTTTAATACTTGTGCAATTAACAAGAGGTAGGTACATTTTATTTAAAGAAATAAATAGGTAGGTACCCACTTGATTTAACGGCCATGTATGCTCCCGGGTTTACCAGTCCCATGGACATCTGTAATTAACCCCGGATAGGATCACAGTCCTACCTGGGGTCAACCACAGATGTGTTCCTGCCACTGAGTACAAAGTTGAACGCCTCGAATAAGTATGTCTCCCTTACCATACCTTTCAAACCGGCACTGCTGTTATGAGGCAAAAATAGCTGTGGCAACGGTGCCGCCGGAGTCTAACCACAACGGTTTTACCACCTTTAAAGTGCCTAATCTTCTTTTTTTAGGGGTTAATACCTACCTAATCATCGTTTTCAAGATTCTCAAGTTTTCTATTACAGCTGAGTGCTATCGTCAGCAAGCTACTTTTGTTTTTACTCACTACAGCAGTTTCTATAATTCTTTAGTACTTCATTCTTCATTATTTACTTTATTTTCATTGTCACTGTCTTTGTATTTATTTATTCTTTCTATCACTCTTTTCTACTTAACATACGTATCCCATTCGCTAGTTCCAACGTAAACAGTATACAAATAAATGGCCAGCTGAGTATGTAATGCAATTGATATGATTTATAACCTCACACTGTAATCAGGCTCGCGAGTAACATCACGAAAACACAATTTCCTTATACCACACAAAAAGGAGATTGAAACGAGTCTGAACGAATGTGGCATGCTCGTGTATCGAACTTTGCATAATGTTTTGTTCCCATCTAAAAGTAACGTTGTTTGTAGTTTGTTTTGTTATGAAACAAATGAAAGCTATGACGTCGACAAAATAAAAGAGACGGTTGCAAATCGTTGGGCAGTGGAATTAATTTAGGCATCTAATCAATCAAGATATGTATTATAGAAAGATACATCTTACATACATGATTTTGACTAGTAAATTGAGATTATGAATTATGGTATTATCGAATAATTAGATTTTTAAAAAATATGTGAATTTTAAAACCAAATATGCGTCTCAAATAATATTTTGAGATAATTAATCTCTTTCCTCAATTAATTGTTACATCTTAAATAAAATAAACAAATGGACGGCTACAATTTTAGGCAAAACGGATGTTTTGTTTGGCCGTAATTTCAAGACCAGACTTATCAAAATTGTTCCAACCCGCATTAAACAACACACCTACATAATCTACCATTCTACAAGCCTACAATCATATTAACATTCGAAATCTTGTAATTTATGTTGTATGTTCGCCAACAAATAAATCAACTGTGAGCCAGAAGTTACTTTATTAGATCAAAGTTAGGTAAAGCCATACATTTTACCTTTCCATGCACGGGCGTTGCCAATTATTCTAACTGCGTCGAAGAGTTCCGACTTCGCTTCTGATATTATATATCTACCTACTTGCTACCGAACTGAAAATAATCAAAACTTTGCTCATAAAAATCCAAAACAAAAATGCATTATTCATATTCGCCACTCCGCGTATCTAAGCCCCAGTGTAAATAGATCTCTGGCACCCCGCTTTATTTATACCAATAAGATCAAATCGGGGGATTTCAAGGATTGTTACGGATCAAGATAAACTGGATGTGTATAGCACTCGGAGGACATCGCGAGGAAAGTATGAAATTGTCTGAAAATACATAAATATTGTATTTAGGGGACGCGTTATTAGATGCGAATAAATCTGATTAATAGCTACGGCTAGGTCAAATGGAATTATCTTTCTATATTACACATAAACAAAACTATTAATATCTCTAAAATTACTATTTTTGTCCATACCATTTCGAGAATTGCATACTGTTTTTGAATTTTAAATTATGCAATACACAGCAATAAAAATGATAGCACGCTGAAAAATTCAATGTTTTTCAAAGTGATTTACGGAAACACAATTTCATCGTAAATGAATGCGAAATTCATTGCCCTGGATTTTTATTATTCAAACCTCGACATGAATAAAGACAGCAAACTAAAATGTGATGTCAATTTAAATATCAGCCTTATTAGTAGTACATCCTAAAATGTTTGAAGGAAGTAGACAAGAATAACCTTTGTGCATTAGAAGTCAATCCTCCAAAATAGTAAGTATCACATTAGTGCCTGACTTTAGGTAGGACACAAAATTTATCTAGTGTAAATTATAGTTAAAACTTATCATTACGTTAACCACTTTTCTTTAATAAAAAAAATCAAACATACAACTTTTTTTACTTTTTATACTCTTGGCATATTTTCTTGGTGTTTTCAATTACTTAAGTTTTATCAACCTGTATAAATACAATTATACTCAAATGACTATCTCCATCATACATTTTTTTTGTGTAGGATTATATTACAAGGATTTTAGTAGGATTTTATTACCAATAATTTCAACGATTTCATTATACAATACTAAATTAATTTTATATAAATTATTTTATTATGTCTTGTATCCTTGAGCGCCCACATATAATTTAGCATACCCTGTTTGTTAGGCACAGATAAATCAAAATTATTGAAAGTCCAGTTTGCAGATAAAATGATTTAATTTGATTCAATAAGCAGATCTAACACCTACCTAATACCGAGTCTGGTCAATCTTTAAAAGTCTATTTCATAAACATTCTAAATTTTCTAAGGCTGAACAAATATACGTAGCTATCGAATGATTAGATAAGATTCGTTTTCTCAAACCAATCGACAGTTCAATAAGCAGTTTGGTAACTAGTCCGTATTGGAACATGCTGGCTCAGAGATTTTTACGTAATAGCAATATCAACGAAGCATGTAGACTCACTGCATGAGCACTACCTCCCACGGGCATTTACTAAATACCATGGACACTATAATAGTCTACTATGTATGCATAAGATTTCATTGGTTTTACAAATAAATAGTGAATCTATCTTGTATAGCTTTGATATTCGTACCTAGGTATATGTTTCTGATGGCCGAAACATTTATTGTTTTCGACTAATAACATACGATCGACAATGAGTCACACGATTTTTAGTTCTGTCTGTTGCCGTATGTCGTCAGTGATTATCGCCGACTCTATCATCGAGTGTCGCTTTGTTGTCGATAGTTGTCGATGTCGAGTCGTTGATTGTACGTTTTTCGTGTTACATATTTGATTATTTAATTGATATTTTTATACATATTTTTAGGTTTATATTTCTACTGTAACTAATAATAATAAAAGTTACATGTATGTTAATTTGTCTTTTGACAAAACACATTGATGTTATAATCTATGCTATGCTACGACAATATGTTGATACGTGTTACCATATTATCCTAGTAATGTTGAATGTGTTCAATACTAATTATTATTATTTCCATTGCCATTGCAACATGCATTCATCCATACAAAGCACTCTAAATCCTTCGAGAACAGCATCGTCTGCTCTCCACAGATTTATACGAACTCTATCAAAGAAAGCGTCGCGCTCCTGGCACCCTCGCACTCTCATTGAAGACCTTGTACATTAAACTTGGTGGTTTATTATTAAGTATGATTTCTTCCAATTTAAATATAAATATTGTTAAAAATCTGTTATCGGTAATTACGTATTATAAAACAACATCTTGTAGGGGAGAGCGGGGCCTCCTACTACAGGTATACCTAAAAGGAAGTAACAATATTGTTATAACTGTACTACATTTAATACAATAAATGATTTTCATTTCATTTTCATTTCAACATCTTATTGAAGTTTGTAACAACATCCGTTTTTGGAAGGTTACTTAGCGTTAATATAAGCTAAATATGTATTTAAGAGAATCTATTTCTCGGCAGCTCAATAGATAAATGAAATATATTCTTGGATTTTTACGATTCCTATGGAACTTACCTGTTAAATTTATCATTTCGTTCGACATAGTTGCAAATAATTTAATATTTTTTAATCATTATATTAGAATTTTAATACGTTTTATGTACAGTATCTCTATAAATTCTTAACATGAAGAAAATAGGTTTAAGGTGCAAAAACTGCAAAACAAGTTTTGGTTCAAAAAAGAAAAATATATCATATTCCAAACAAATTATTAGAAAAAACGTACCAAAAACTGATACAATTAAATTATCCACTTCATCAATATGCAATCCTCTTAATAGTGTAGATACAGTAATATTCTGGCATGCAGGCAGCTGTTTAATACACTGTCAATTGCAACGCAGCTATTTGTCCATTTAAGTGCCGCACTCGTATATATCTTCCAAATTTATAACTTATTTACCTACGAACCCTTTCATAAAATATTACTTTATTTTAGGAGAAATTCAAAAGCACTTACGGAACTGAAAATCTGGTGAAAAATATTGGTTCAATAATGAAAAGGTTTTGCAACGTATCATTTGTAATGTATTGGTAATTTGTATGATATATTTCTGAACAGGTTACCCTTTCTCGGGTAGGAATTAAAAATATGCTCAGGAAAAATAATAAACTTCAATTTCGTAATGGAAAATTGGGAAGTAGACTGTCTTACTTATCGCTATCAATTATTTTTTATTAAAAATATATAAAATGCAATTTGGTAAAATAATATGATTTAACTAAGTTTACAAGCTAAACTTATTATATACCTATTTAATATAAATAATTACGTATGTAGGTACTATTAAAAATACTTTGCCCTTAGCAACCATTTAAGAATAATTCGAACCTGGTATATTTATCAAAAAAACGTTAGTAATTTATTTAGGTGTTTTATTTAAGGTGTAGACATTACAAATAGGCGGTCGCATCTTGCCACCCACGAGTCGACTCTGATTTCCCGATAACCACCAAACAAATAACGCCCGTCCAATGAATAATTGCTCAGTCGTCAGTATTTTTTAATCGGTCCACAAACTCGGTAAACATGTTTACATTCGTATTCAGGGTATATATCTATTTCTTTCGTTCATTGCTGGCAGAGACACAAAGTCTAACGAACGCTTTAGAACGTACAAACGCAGAACATTATTTAGTCTAATCTGGAGATGTACTATGAACTCTTGTACTTTTCCGTATTAGCTTTTCTGCTTTTCTGCATCCCGAATGAAACATATAGTCTTAGAAACAATATTATTTAAGACACGCTTTTATTAAGATAAATAATTAAATAGAAGTATTTAGCCTTGGAGAATATCTAAAATCTTTTCTTATTTCGTTTCTACATCACAACATAAGATATCTGTCTTCTAAAAAGTTTATCTACTTACCGTTTAAAGTTGCGTTACGTCAATTGAGTATTTTATATATTTAAATCTTTTATTTCTATTTTGTAAGTTATAAAAGTAATTTTAATGTATTTGTTAATTGTTTTATTTTTCACTGATTTTCTGATGTAATCGGGTTATAACAAAACATCTATTCTACGAACTGGTCACTTCTAGTAATACATAGTCGCATACAGCGTCTATGCGACGTATTTCAGTCGCCTCTCTTCGAATATATTCGTTTTGGTCGTTCTTTTCATGAGCTCGCCTGAATGTGGGCTGCTCTATTCATTTTGCTGTCCTGCCACTGGATTTTTATGGGGTTTTAACGCGGATTATATTTGCTTCGACTGTGCTCGGTGATATAGCGATACTCCTAAATAAACGACGACAGATTGGTAAACAACTTTTGTCAATTCAGCAGTAGTTTACGATACTGCTTAGGTATTTATTATGGAGTACATTAATATATTGTGTACGTCTGCATGTAGAGCTTATGTACCATGAAACGTAGCATGGTATCATGACATACTACATAATATATAATCAACACCTTAAAGTAAATATGTATATAAATAATACAAGAATGAAAACTGTAAAGCACTTCTATCAGACTACCTATCACAGATTCGTTGGTGAATGAGGACTAATGAAATGTCATTTTAGTTTCCACCTCGTTTTAACCAAAATATAGGAGATTTACAGTTTTGCTTCTGTTTTTTAACCAGATATATACGATGGAGTTAAGCGACGTGAGAGATGGAAGCCCAGCTAAGCTAAAAGCTAAGCGAGATTGTGTTATATGGTAATGATACTTATAGCTACACCTTTCGAGTTCCTTAGCTCATTCCAAATAAAAAACAGCTTATCTATTAGAGCTAAACTAAGCAATGAAAATAAAGCGATCATATTGGTGGATCATAAGGCGAATTTGACACACTTCCAACAAATAATGCAGGAAAAGATTCCCTTGTCGCATGATAGAGACAGGTATGAAAAGTCTAACCCTCAATTGACACTTAAAAATCGTACTATGTGCAGCAGTGGGACAATAATGGTTTAATGATGAATCGTAACGTCCTAACCGGTACTGTGGTGGAAACGCAAATAAATCGTTTAGTTCGAAATTGTTGTCGGCAAGGCGGTTTCCTTACGGCTCTTTAATGTTCTTGTTGGAGACTGCAACTATTATCTAGCCTCAAACCCCACGATGTGTAAACTTGCAACAAACTACAGGCCATCTATCGTAGTTTTGTTTGAATTCTATCAGCTCTAGTTTTAAAGTATGTATATATTTGTATAGAGTGATTTGTTAGACTTCAATGTATCTATGAATGGATATTTGTAGTACATAAAATAACAATTGCCGATATTTTGTTGGTATTTTTTAAGAATTCTTTCTGCAACTTTCTCGGACTGACTTCGAAGACGTCATGATCATAATGACCGCCATGATCATCACCATCCATTTTGCAAGTAGGTATAGGTACTGTATGTGTTCTTTGGAACACAATCAGTAGGTACCTATACCTTTTTGAGAAAAACTGTCACAAGACCAGATTAGTAAAAAAATATGTTTTGGTCCTGTGAAAAATAATTATGGTGATTGACGATTGGCATATTATGTCGTATTTAATTCCACAGTTCAGTTAATTCAGCAATTAGCATATAGGTAGGTACTGAAGAAAAAAATATATAAGGTATGTTCGAATTTCTACTGCTTATAAAGTTTCTTTTTTCATGTTTGTATAAGTGTGAAAAATTCACACACATAGACGGATGTAGTAAAAGTTATAGAAGGAAATGATTGATATGTAAATTTTTAAAAATAAAACCACCGAGTTCATAAGTTGTTCACCTTATTACGCAACATTGTACAGATCACATAAAGACCCGAAATATTATCTTACTACAGTTTCACAAGAGAGAGGAAGCTTCCATACTACCTAACACAGATTCCAACTTCCCGTTCTTTCTACTTCTTTCTTACAACAACATCAGCACTAAAAAGTGAAAATTAGGAAGAATATATGTATGCTGCTTTAACTATTTTTAATTTTTAAAATACATGTTAGAGCATTAGAGTACCCGGGTAGGTGGAAAATGACCACTGCCGCTTACTGACGTTTGTAATCAAAACAAATTGCACTCCTTTCCGTGAAGACTAAGTTGGAAATTTGGAATACTTTGTGCGTCTTTTATACATCCCTTCAAACCAGTATACAGCAGCACTTTACACTGATGTTATACCTAAAGAAAAAATGGCTAAGTGCTGGTATAAAATCCAACTACATAGGCTTCTACCACTTAATTTAAAATATAATAACCTTTTAAAAATCTGCCAAAACAACAAAAAATGTTTACAAAGTAACTTCACTGGCATTAATATGTAACTTCACTTTATATTTCTAAGCCATTGTATCAAAATCTTGGCTACAGTTGACAAAGAGCGCTACAAGGCAAGCTCTTTAGCGTACATTAAGTATTCACTCCTTATTTTTGTTTCGTCATTTATTACAAAAAGCAGAGAGCCGCTTTATTAAAATTCTTAGAACATAATAATTTATTGAGCGGCGTAAGCCAGCTTGACTCGGATTAAATTGTGGGAGTTTGGATAATTGTCATGAATTTACAACTAAACGTCTAGTCGATCAGTTAACCATGTCTAAGAATATGTGTAACAGAGTGACTACTGACAAGTAGGCAAATAATACACAGTTTCTGAATAAAATGATGTCTCAATCATAAATCGATCACTCTGAAATCTGAAAAAATCATTGGTAATGATCAGATAATATGGTAATAGGTAGTTGGTAATAGCTAGTAATGTCCTACGGGATAGTTTCGGATAGTATTTGCCTAACTAGGGAGAATTTAAAAAGTTACTTTACAATGCTGTTTTAAAACATATTTGATAATAAAATCCCCTACAGCCCCCCAACAAGCTTTAACATCTGTAGTTTAATGATAACAACGGACTGTTGATCAACTTTCCCCTGAAGCGTGGAAATGTTCATAAAAGTTTGTGGAACATTTTACGAACCTTGCCTGTTAATAGTATTATAGAATTGATCGCACTCTAAATTGGTCAACTAGAACTTACTTAACAGAATGGGGCATTGAAACTTGTAAAGCATTTATTGCTTTGCTTTTTGTAAAGATTATCACTGATCAAGTTAAGCAACGTCAAGCGCGGTCAAGTTGGATAGGTAGCCGGTAATGATACCTTTTGTTGTTCTCGATTTTTGTCATTGATAGAGTAAGTCCTTGTGATAGCTTGGAAATATCCTACTCGGATTGGCCACTGACTCGTAGCTTCACCAAAACGTATTGCATGTCGATTACGCTCCACGCTTTCCTCCTCTTGTAGTAAACAGAACCGCAGCAAACATTAGTGTGAATGAAACTGTGTAGGTATTAATGTGATAAAATAACCACTCTGTATTTATTTAATCACGTTGTTGAGGTCAGTGTTTGAGCTGCTATGGAAAGTTCCGCGTGCAATTGTTTTTCTAACGTTTGAGGTCGTTTCTATAAATAGAACGGGGTAGGCACGTGACTACGTTTAACTGCTAGTTTTCCATAAATTCGTGTCACGACCATCATAGTTTCAAGCTGAGAATTGGTAACTACGACGACCTACTTAGATAAGTATCCATCTTTTCAACAGGTGATACTGTTCCCCGTTTAAAATACAAATTATACCTACAGTTATTTATGTAGCTACGTCCCTATTGCCGTCAGAAAAAATGTATTTAATGACATAATCTGATTGTCTGAAAAACCTAATATAATTACCATAAGAAGAAAACTTTACAACACCCATCTGTTAGATTATTCCTAAAAACGTTGATGATGCTGACAAAAAATCGATTAGCTTTTAAAAAAGTTAGGCTGATAAAACTTAATTATTCCATTTGAGAATATATGGTATGGTAGATATAGCTGGAATCGAGATAATTTTGGAATAGAAACTTGCTTAACATAAACCAATGGATTGCAGTTTTAAAGACATTAAAAAAACATAAAACATACGTAATATTTAAGTACCTATATTTCTCAGATGTCACATAAAAATGCATTACCAAAAGCCTTACTTAGATCTTAATAACGCAGCCGGCTTCAAAAAGTTAATAATCGAAATTGGTCACCGGTGGTATACTAAAAAATTAACTCAACATTTGGGTCGGAATAAATTTTAAATTTCCTCGCGTGATTTACGTGTTCATCCCCTAGACATTCCCGGTTATAATTGTCTCTTACATTAGGGACAAAGGGTACAATGTGCTATTCTTATTATTAGTTGTATTTTGTCCGCTTGTGTCGAGTTGTTCAAAAATATTTACAATTCATTTTAATATAACTAGTGCTCTTGTATAACTTTTTTACAATTTCTTCGATGTCAAAGCCTAAACAAATATTCACATTTCTAATACTCCCTAAAGGTGATTTAACATTTTGTATCATACAAATGCATATAAATGCATTATTCTACATTTATTTAGCTGCCTTTAACAGCTAAATAAATATAGAATAATGCATTTGTATTATAGGAACAATATGTATAGCAGAAATTGTTTTCATACTTCCATTAATTTTGAATTTTGGCTTCGCAACATCAGTCTAGGAGTGCCAAAGAACTGAAAAGAACTCTAAATTTAATAATATTGTATACTATAGTGTTTGTTATTTGCAGTCGCTCTCGATTCTTCTTTGAGAAAGTAGGTACCTGCTTTAATTTGTAATTATTTTGAACAAATAAAATATTCTTGCTTTTAGATAAAATATGAAGGTACACACATTTTCTAATTAAATTATCTCTTAAGTGTAACATTATTTAATATTACGTCAGCACAACAGTAAAGCACACTTATAAATTTATATTCTCAAAGCAATATTCTCATTAGCGCGAGGGAATTCTTGAATTAAAAACGTTACTATTTTGCTTAATTAACCGCCTTCATTAATACCAGAGAGCTTATAAATAAGTTTTTAGAGCATAATTTAAGAGTACATCATCTCTGAAACGGGACATGCAAATTGTGAGCGTATAAAATAAAAGATTTCGTTTTTTATCAGGGACCTTTCTGATCGTGAGCGACTAACGATAATTCAGTGATGTGATAAATCATGATAATAATATATTCTCGAAATAAAGAAATTAAGTATTATTAAGAAGTATTATCTATTATTAAGAAGTATTTTAGCTCTAGTAGATGTCGTAGCAGTCCTCTAAAAGTACTAATACAGGAGCAATAGTAACAGTGACGGTGACAGTAGCGAGCGATCGTTGGTCATAGCCGACGATAGTCACCAACGGTTGCAGAAGATCCCAAGCCGTCGTATTCGACAGTCACAATATTGTCTGCCTTGGTTTATACGTGCTGACTTATAGATGGGATATACCTAGTTAAGTGTGAACGATAACCCATTTGTATCTGTAACCAACTTCAAATAGATTTTTTGCATTGATAATGTCGTAAGGCAAGCTCTACAGCTGTAGCTACCGAGCTGGTTTACATATCATATGGTATTGAAAAAAAACTATCGTATCATATCATAGCCGAATCACGACCAGCTTGAATTCATGTAATTAAGAAAGGCGATTTCTCTTATTCTCGCTCATCGCTTATATGCCCTTAGTGTGACATGTCGTAGCTTCCGTCGGCACAGCGCATGTCAGATGAGACATTTACATGATACGGTGTGTTACCGTGAGATATTCGTGTCACACCTAGTTAACTTTTAGTATTTTTTAATTACGTACTCATAACATACACGTATGGAACAAAGCGGCCAGTTCATAATGCTGGGCTAGATAATGTTATTCCGTATGGTAATTTACATGATTTGCAACATGATGCAGATTGATGTCTTTATAAAGTTGGGTAGCGAACCTTGCTCGTAGAGACGAGTGAAAAAATATACCTACTTTACATTTTTTCAAGGCAAAAATTAGTTTAGTAAACTAAATTATTGGTAAAGTTACAATGGCGAGGTATAAAGGAGTATACACTTATACAAATATGTACCAACTGGCCCAAGATGGTTTTGGGATGTTAAAACATGTAAAATTCCCTGTGTCGTGTGATTCTTTAAAAAACATCTCACGCCAAATTATTCTATCTTCCATATATTCATAGGAGGCAATTGAGTCAACAGTCGATACAATGATAAATATAAAAAGTAATGCACCATTTTAATGAAGCATCACATACTACAATAGGTGATTAGAGAACGTTCTTAGAAATCGCGTTTCATTCTTCATGATTTATTAGCTAATACTACACTAAGATGCAATAAAAATACTTTGATTAAAGACGTTTGTATGTAGCTGTGGGTACCTGCATTATATTGTACAAACATAAAAAGCTTATAGGTAATGTTATCGATGAATCCAACTAGATAAGTTCTTTCGTCAGTGGAAGTGTTACATAAGCTATAATTTATTTATTTATTACAACTAAGTATATTTTAAAGCAGTTCCAATAGAGCAATAAGAAAATAAATAAGTAGCCACCTACATACATTTAAATAATATGTCTATATATAAAATTATAGGCTTCAGTAATTCTGCCATTTCAGCGTGTCACTGGTATAAACATATAAGCAATCGAATAAGTAAAAAATGTAGAGCAGTTTTGAAAAATCGATTCTACTAAAGTAATACCTACACAAAATTAGAAAACGACCACGTAGCCACACCGGAACAAAAAGCTACGAAGCAATTCCTACAAATGGCTAAGATGTCTTTAAGTAGACAAATGACCGCAGAATCTCCAATACTTTATGTAACTAGATTTTTATAGGCAAGTTTTAAGGCCATTTTGCAATTTGAAAATAAATCTACAGACGTGAGAATGAAAAAGTGAAAACATGAGGCTGAACGATGAACCTACAGAGCGTGAATGAAATATTTAGGAGTAAATTAAACAGCATATGACTCGGAATGAGATATGTAGGTACCCTCATCTAGAGAGCGTAGGGTTGACACAAAGCATTTCCTATTTTTATTTAGTTCGGGTAAACTTTATTCTTTATTTCAAGCCCTTGGTATTGTTCATTGGACATACGGATGATTTGATATATGATATATAACTTCTAATATGTTTAATATTTATAAAAGTTTATTACAGTATTCCTCAGCGAAAATTGATGTACCTACTTAAATATTTAATTACCACTTTAAAATTTTTTGCATGTTATAGCATCTTGCCTCTCCTGTACCTATACCTAACTAAATTTAGTGTGTAATACGTAGAAGATAGTATTTAGTTTTAAGTAGGTAGGTAGGTATATCAGATTAGCGTATAATATAAAGTACTTGAAATTGTATCGTAGTAGTTAAAATATTTTTCTACATTTATTTATATTATAAAGTCATTAGTAATTCAATACATTGAAATGTAAAAATAATCATTATTAATCGACAACACATTATATTGCAGTATGTTTTAATTACCGTTAAAAGCTATTTCTATTAACAAAAATATATTAACACGGAAACAGGGCGATCCATTACGTTATTACACTAAAAGGTACTTGCAATAATTGCCTAATTTGCCACAAATTTTCGCGCGGCCATCTACAAATTACGCTTTGATTTGCGGCTAATGAGAAAAATGGTGGAACGGTTCTCGTGAAAAAACTGAACGTCCTCCGTAAGCCGGCAAGACGCATTGCCCTGAACGAGTCTGCTGAGGTAATTAGTAGAGATACTAATTTACATTTGTATTCAAAATTCGAGCGTTCCTCTCTCGCCATTCGCCGTCGTCTGTTTATTCTCATCTCTTCTTTTTTTCTGTAAAACGTACCGCATTGCTGTGTTTTTCGCGTAAAAAATTACGCGCTCCCTAACAAATGTCTCTGACTGTCTACTACTGAGGCTGGACTAAGGCTGTATAAATACAATTCTGGAATTAATACACAATTTGTTAACTAGGTACATACCTACTCTTCCCTAAATTTTGTGTACTCATACATAAAGCTGTAGATTTATTTCTTTTTGGGAACGACAATTGGTACTTTATAAGCGTGAATATAATGTTTTTGTTTTAAACATAACTGCCTATTATTACCTATGTTATTAAGATTTTCCTATTAAATTATGTTATTTTGAAATCACAAACATAAACTTCAATTTTATTTATTTAAATAGATGTAAAATAATCGGGAAAAGTAAGACAAAGTGAAATGTGACAATGTTTAGAAGATAAATTATTTTATATTCACATGCGTTGTCGTTGGTATTCCCTACAGCAAATAAATTACTCAGCTACGGTTTAAGTAAAGATGTCGGCATCTTTTGGTGTGCAAAGACAATATATTAACGTACATTATGTATTGAATAATCCATGAAAATTAAATACAAATGGACATCAGATTAAGTAAGAGCTGGCATGTGTCCAGGAAGGTATAAGAGAAAACAGTAGCTACCTACTTACTATCTTTATGTTTTGCTAAGTATAGTCAGTTAGTCACCCAATAATATCATGTATTTTTATGTAGTTATTTACGTATAGTTTTAATAAACTGGGATAAGCGTGGCATTGGTATTGATTGCAACATCTGCTACTTACATACCTGCATTGTGGTGAGATTTCAAAACTTTTATAAAGAATGTTAGATCTCAAGAATTAGTAATTTTATATTTTGAGTAGACTTCACTACTTGAACTCCTGGTGGTTGAACTCTATGTAGGTCGACTCCAGCGGCACCACCGCCTCACTTATTTCTGCCTTATAACAGCAGTGTTAAGGACTGTGTTCAGGTCTGAAGGATGTGGTAAGGGAAACATACTTATCCGAGGCGTTCCAGCTCAGTCCTCAGGGATAGCAACGCATCTGTGGTCAACCTCAGGTAGGACCTTGATTTTATTTGAGGTTGATTAAAGATGCCCACGAATGGTAGTGGCCACTTACTATCAGGTGGACTGCATGCTCGTTTGCTACTTCGATCATATGTATAAAAAAAGTAGCTTTACTTTTTTTATCTATCTATTTATTTATTTTCTAGAGGTTGACGATTTGATAAACAATATTACACCTATTGTTTACCAAATCCTCAATGTCTATCATCTGTCTACCTCTACTATTTAACTTTTATTTATCAAAATAAAATAGCAACAGCACATAGCACAAATCTGATGTTATGAACATGTAGAAAGGTGATTAGGAGAAAAATTCGTGACTCCACAACTGGGTGACACTTGAGCTGAATTTAAATACGGACCGAGTTCGTTCACAATTCCACACATTGGCTTATTTTTGTTTGCGCTACGCCTAGTGACATACGGTTTATTTTAAAGGACTTTTTGGACCTTGTTTGATTCAGTTTTATTCTAAATTGTTGACATTGTCTTTTTCTGGTTGAAAAAGGTTAGGTAAAATAGTAACCTACTTATAGAATACATACTATAAACCACAGGAAACCGCTTTTTTATTTTCAATTCGGTATAAAAATATTGCACTTATAATCTTATTGACGACCCTACTGGTTTTCGAAGTGTCTATAGAATACATAGTATCTATCCCATAAATTCATAAATAAAACAGACAAAATTTTACATTTAGCATTTAAAATCCTAACATAGTTCTATTTCATTATTAATGGTGGTTGTTAATTTATATTATTTTAGAGACAAATTTACTTAAATATCTACCTGTAAAAACTTACAACAAATGTATCTATAGGGATAGAGAAAATATTTCCATAAATTAAAAGTTTTAAGTTATCTTGCCTACATACGTTATTTTGGTTTTAAACATGTTTCATTATTATTGGAATGTAATAATATATTCAAATGGCTTCATTATTTATTAGTCCAATATTGATTGAAATAAATTTCAATATGATAATTACGTTATGATTCATGGGTACCAGATTATCTTTGTAAGTAGTATTGCTATATATTATTTTACCGTTAACGACCAATAGCAACTTTGTAAACTAAAAAGTATGTAGGTATTTTATTAATTTGCATGATCTTAAAAGTACCTATAAGATTTCAAACAAAGATTAAAACAAATATCTAGAAACACGGTCGTGTTTCAAAAGCAATTTTTGAGATCGCACCATGTGGCCCTACATGTTCTCATTTCCAGTCACATGGGCTTAAATTGTACCTTCTTCCTGTAGTAAGGAAAACGAAGGCAAATAGCACGGCCACACTACAAGAACTACAATTTACGCCTATGGGACTGGAAACGAGAACTTGTAGAGCTAGGGTGTATACAAATAGCAAATTGGCTTCTTCATGAGATATGATAACTTTTTGATCGGGTCATCATATTGTCTCGGTAATATTAGCTTCTATTTACATTTATGTTTTTGATGAGATATTATATTATACTTAACACTTTGAAATCATATACCTACTCAGCAGTTTTTTATGGCCATAATTCTGGAACCAATCTCAAATAGAACGGAAATTCAATCTCAAATCGATCACAGCAAGTAGCTTCTGCTCTCCGAGGACTAAATAGCTTCGTAGACTACTTTCTGCTCATAATCGCGCAAAAAACATCTTACCAAAGAGGATTACCAAAAAACAGTTATAAAAAAAATAGGATTTTTATGCTATAGCTCCAAATGAGTATGCAGTTGATCTGATGAAAAGTGGCAACTGCCACTCATAAAGATCTGTTACCACCTCTAAGTAAAAATTTAAGTAGATGGAAAAAGGCGGGCCTTATCTAAGATGTGTTGATACCTCTGATGATTAAGTTGGAACACCTTGTACCTATAAGTGTCTTACCATACTCACGCCACCACGCCTCACTTCTTTACCACATAATAACAAAAGCCACTGAAGTCAATCTGCGTGTCATAAGTTTATTGTTAGGTATACATAGGAAAAAGTATATTCAAACTTATTCAGACTCACACAACGTAAATATGCTATAACAATGCAAATAAACCAACTAAATATCCCAGAATCAGTATTAGTATCCGAGCGCGCTGTAATGAAAACATGTTGTTTTTAAAGCAGCTTATTAAATAGGACATGAATAACGATCGGACGCATTACACACACAATAATAAATGTTCGAAAATAATACGAAACGAACCATTAATGAAAGCACGTAAAATCCATTTGGCATTTTCATTTCAATTTTATTTAATTAAGGCTTATGTGGGGAGTTTGCGTTGCTCTGTTGCCTATCGTTTATTAAGACAATACTGTTACTAAATAAAGGTTATTGGCATATTTAAATGGCTTTTGAATATGCCTCATATATCTACCTAAAGGTAGGTATATTATTCTATTCATTATAGACCTTTCTGTGATAACTTCGAAAGATATCCAATGGGTAGTCTTCTGCTTACATTTTCTAAGTAGGTAGATATTTACATCCATATAACTAAATTAGTTTTTTAGTAGGTACTACTATGATAGATGAGTGCCATGAACTCTTCTATGTTTTAATTTTTTTTAATTAGTAATGAACGAATTACTTTCTAGTAGACCGCATTCGAGTTAACTTACTTACAAGTCTATATAAGGTTTAAGCAATCTCCCAGGACGTTAACGAAGTCGTTTTTAGTTAAACAAGCCACGGAGTATTGCGTGTACGTTGTCAAATATGCCAGCCGGTTCGCAGACAATGGTGACGTCATCCAGGCGCCAGAATAGAACCCGGCGAATTAATTAACAGTCGCTCTGTGCACCCACAAGCACGTGACCGATCACCTATCAATATCAATCGCCTGCCCAGATGTAAGCGCGCTGCCTACCGCAGAGTTTTACGATGTTTTTACGATCTTTTGCAATGGAAATGGAATTTGCACGTGCGGAAATGTGCGAATTTTTCCTGTGGCAACGTGATTATAACAATAAAGCGGCTAGCGTATGTTAGCCAGACTTCGTTTTACGTGTTCATTAGGTACATGCAATATCAATTGATCAATAAATTCTATGTGTGTCGCCTACCGCAGAGTTTTACGATGTGCAATTTTTTTCCAGTGCCAATGTGAATACGGTGACCGACGGAATAGCGGTGACCGAACCTTTTCTGGGCTTTGCTTTACGTGTTCATTACGCTGTCAATAACAATCGACTGCCTAGATCTAAGTGTGCTACCTACCGCAGCGTTTTACGATCTTTTTCCATGTACCTAAAAATAATTTGCACGTGCAAAAATGTTGACTTTCCAGTACTAATGTGAATATGACAATGTTCAACCTCACTGGACTTAGTTTGTGTATTCGTCCTGTTTTCAATACCAACCAAGTGACCAAATATAAGTGTAAGGCTTTACGATATTTTGTCATGAAAAGGTTTTACAATATTTTGTCATGAAATTTTCCCAGTCATATGATAGAGGTAACCGCATCTTCTGTTGATATGTTGACGTGTTGATTGCGCTATCTATATAAATCGACTGCCTATGTCATACCGTGCTCCCTATCGTAGACTTAAATTTACTATTGTTCAAAAACCTACCAAGTTAAAAAAACAACCATCTCTTTGCATGTAATTTAAGACCAACGTCGTCAAATCAAAACAAATATTTCGCGATCACTTGTGAAAGTCAGGGCCACATGAGCTATACGTGGTACATTCGCAAATTCCTGCTGCGGGCTACGTGCCGGACATCACGTAGATATAGTTGATTCGACAATTAGTATTCGTTGACATCTTTTTAGATTTCGCACAACTTAACCTTTTGTGGTTCGGCTCCGGCGGCACCACTGCCACACCTTTTTCTGCCTTTTAACAGTAGTGGTAAGCGCTGTTGTTCTGGTTTGAAAGGTGTGGTAAGGGAGACATATTTATCCAAGGCGTTCCAACTTAGTCCTCAGGAGGAGCAACGTTTTTGTGGCCTACCTTAGATACGACTGTCATCTTATTTGAGATTGATTACAGATGTCACCTGATGGCTGATGATGCCTGGGCTATTACTTACATATTAAATAGCAACTTCAATCCACCAACAAACATAAATAATGACAGGCTCGTAAGTTATCTTTATATGCAAAGTTTCATTCCGATGTGTGTGAGCTGTTAGAGAAGTAATGACCTACGTGAGGGCCCGGCTGACGCGTGTCCGCATATCTCCGCATGAACTTGCATGCCCTGGAATATTGTGGGCCTCTGCTGCTCGGAATCTCATAGCCCTGGTACCTATTCATTAGGCACGTAGACAGAATCGAAAGATGTAAATTATAGCCTCGTATTGTTGAAATATTAGAGGTAAGTATTTTTTTAGGGTGTAGATGCGTTTCGTAAAAGTCAAAATAACTTTTTATTCGTTAACTATTTAAAACTACAAAAGTTTTGAGTGAAGAGGTAAGCAAGAAGAAGAGAAAGGTTAAATACTTTTTTCTGCCAACAGCATTTCGGATTCTCTATATAAGTAGGTACCTACTCGAGACCATACTCAAAATGTCACTTGTCCCACTTGTATTGATGTGACTTTTTATACTTAGCAGAAATAAAAAGCTAATTAATTAAGAAATATTCAGAAGTATATTCCTTGCTTACCCACAGCCTACAAAGGATCAACGGCGCAGTTCCAAAGAAGGAGATGACGCATCACCGACTTGGTATTCAGCGAGATACTCAGAACAAAAAAGTAGTTGTTATTCCACTAACATCGGCTGGAAGAAGGATGATTGACAGGACATTAGGAAGGTATGGCGTTTATACAATTGCTCATGCCGATCGCCTTGACATGTCATGTTGATACTTTCGTTAGATGAATAGCAATGAACCGACAAAATGCTCACTCACTCTTAATTATGATGGTAATTAAATGCTTACATTCTATTAACTGATTCCGGCATAGATAACAAGATGGAGACATCTATTAGATTAACGGTCAATTAATGTAGCTATTTTGAATTATCAACGAATTATTCTGTAGAGTCAGAAATAGAAGAATGGTATTTTTAAAAGTCTGAGCTTAGATATAGGGTAAAAGCCGGATAGTTGCCCCACTTTTGGGAAAAGCTCCATTACTGGAAATTAGCTTGTTATTATGAATAATTAACAATGTATATCAAAAGATAGGTCTTTCATCTATTATAAAAACTGGGTTTTGTAAACATAATTAATATAGGTTTTGAGTAAATCCTGTTTTCCTGGACCTCTCGAAAATGGGATAG
>DWPV01000971.1:0-23318 GCA_018251915.1 Urbanus proteus proteus | reverse complement strand
ATTCGAGGTATTTATATATTGTTTTTCACCTACACTATAGGCACTGATTCGCAAGAGTTTCGAAATTAATTCCGGACAGAACCAGCGACCTAAAATTCATACATCTGCTTTTTATTAAAGAGGTAAAAGATAATGCAGTCCACGTGATGGTAAGTGACCATTATCGGCCATGGACATCTGTTCGGTGGTAAGAACAGAAGAAAAGGTGGTAAAACCCTTTGTGGTTCGAGTCCGGCGACACCACCGCCACACCTATGTCTGCCTTATAACAGTAGTTTAGCGCTGATGTATTCTAAAGGGTGTGGTTAGGGAGAAATAATTATCCGAGGCGTTCTAACTTAGCCTTCTAAAAGCCTTCTAAAAGTGTGTGAATAATAGCATCTCCACAGTCCACTTGATGATAAGCGACTACTGCCGCCCATAGATATATGATCAACCCAGGAAAAAATAAATGTCCTATCGGAGGTTGACCGCCGATGCTACCCTTATTATGTTTTTCGTTTATGGCGATATCTCGCTACTCGTCAAGAGAGGGCGCCACGAATATTCTGAATCACGCTATCGTAGTATTCTCAATACCTTGCATATATACCAGCTCCGAACTCAGACTGTCGGAGCACGGCCGCTCCCCAGGTATGATCACCTAGCCCGGCGGGAAATCTCCCTGTGTCAAATGTCAATAGTGAGAGCAGTGGGTCTTGATTTTGATGTTACACAAGAAGACGTTCCTGCACATCGTTGATTAAAATAAACCACAACAAATAATATTGACGACCCCCGTGGCGGAGTGGTTACAATACCAGTCTGACGCGCAGTGGGTCACGGGTTCGATTCCCGGCTAGACAGATATCTGAGTGATGAGTTCAGATTTCTGTTCTGGGTCTGGGTGTTTGTGTATTCGTGCATGTGTGTGTCCATGGCACTCACGACACAGGAGAAAGTTCTACTGTGGGGTTATGTGCGTAGAAAGCGTCTTTTATCTTCATCTAGTCTGCCCTAAGATTTATTTTGCTCTACCAGTTCTCCCTCGGAGGCTGAATTAATTACTAATTCGATTTAAAGCCGGATTAGGAGATATTTCAAAAGCAATCGATATTTTATCATCTCGCCGAGCCACTCCGTCACGGCTTTACTAATCTCGTGTCTTAAGGATTATTGGTTCAAAGTTTTAATAAAACGTAATCATTTCTGAATTATATAGTATAAGGAAGAGTATATTCCATAATATGTATGTTTATGTATTAAACTCTGACTTATACTCTGAGATACTCTAAAGGTAACCCTTGTAGTTCGACGACGGCACCACCGTCACAAATATTTCTGCCTCATAACAGCAGTGTTCAGCACTGCTGTGTTCTGCTTTAAAGGGTGTGGTAATGGAGACATACTTATTCGAGGCGTTCCAATTTAGTCCTCAGGAGTAATGACGCATCTGTGGTCGTCTCCAGGTAGGAATGTGATCTGGGGTTGATTACAGATATCCATGTGCGGCAGTGGCCACTTACCATCAGATGGGCTACATGCTCGCTTGTTACTTCCATGATATAAAAAATATAGGTGTTAGAGGTACCACTGCGAATGTATCACCACCACACCTATATCTATCCTAAAACAACTTGAGTTTTAGTGGAAGAGTGGCTTACTTTCATACAAATTCTTTTTTATAAGCTTTCAACGTAATTTATATGTTTTTGGTCCTTTCTTTAAAAACCCACTTTCTATGCTCTAGAATAGTCGCACGTATGCTAAACAGCAGCTATGATATTAAAGGCGATATTGTGTTATAATGTAAGAGAGAAAATAAACGGCATTTAAAGTTAGTCATTAGTGACGCATGTGGACTTGAACATTTGTAATATATTTTTTGTTAATGATTTAAGTATATTTCAAATGATATCTAGTGCAAATGAAATCATTTTATTTGTGAATAAGGTAACACATAGCTGTCGGATGATTATTATATATGCTTATTATAGATGTCCACGGGCTGTAACGTTTCCTATTTCAATTACCAAAGTATACTCCAAGTTGCAAAATAGCTTTTTTATGCTTGAAGTAGCAAACGAGCATGCAGTCCACCTGATGGTAATAGGCCACTGCCGCCCATGGACATCTGTAATCAATCCCATAAAAGATCACAATCCTACCTGAGCTCGACCACAGATGCATTGCTCCCCCTGAGGATTAAGTTGGAACGCATCTGACCAGTATGTCACCCTAACCACACCCTTCAAACTAAAACACAACAGTGCTACACTGCTGTAATAAGGCAGAAATAGGAGTGACGGTGGTGCCGCCGGAATCGAACTACAGAGTTCTACCATCTTTAAGCTACTGTTTCTTTTTACATTTCATGTAACTGTTGCTTTTTATTAGTACAAGTTAAAACGAGCAACGAGTATTAGCTCAACAATAACAAACAAAGCACCGGCGTTCCTGTCAAATTGCTAGGAAACGAGAGCTTTCTGAATGAGAGATTTATCAGAGCGTTGCGTCGCTTGGAGCTTGAACGCGAGCTTTGCAAAGCTCTGGCCAATGAGTACGGTTTGATGTGAAATAGTATTTTTGTAGCTGGTTGTTGCATAATATTGAGGTTAACATACAACAGATGGTACATACAACATAGATGTATGAAACTTCGTGTTTTGTAATAATGGAATTAATAGAAGACTCATTTGTTTTATGGAATAAATAACTGATGACTTAAATAGCTATGATTTTAGCTATTCATTTTAACTATTTTTAGCGATTTGTTTTATGGAATAAATAACTGATGACCTAAATGGCTATCATCTTAGCTATTTGAGTTTTTCGTAAGTGTAAACAGACAAATATTATTTTAAAACAGCTATTTAGTTTTATTCCTATTCTAGATGTTTGTTTTTTATTCATTTAAATAGAAGCGTTAAATTACGCTATCGTTATAATGATATTATTTTTAATAATTTATTTCGGCCTGACAGATTTTAACATAATATATGATGTATCGTTAGATTTGTTTCAATTGCCATAATAACAAAGGTTATATTATTTTAAAATATGGTGTCTGAAAACTGAAATTAAAGAAATGGAAGGAGGAAGTAGGTACGATTTAATTTTAAGCAGTCCGATGTTTTTGTTTCTAGTATAATTCTCCATTTTGTACATCATATTGACAAATTAGCCAAGCGAGAGCGCAGTCAATCAGTATGTAGTTTATTGGCTACAAATTGGCTCCTCTGAGGGTCCCCTGATCTGGCACGGTGCCGAGGCACACAATGAATTGATCTCCCAACTGATGCAATGCCGATAGTTCCTCATTAACTCGAGACCACTGCTGCCAATAGACGCTAGTAATTTACGTTATATAAACTCAATACAATAGACCTGCTTGATTAACAGTTGACCAGGCCTTTTATTTGAAGTTGCAAGTCTGCAGTATTTACTACCAAATGCGTATAAGTGCGATGCCACTCTTAATGTAAAAGATAGTCAGCACGTGTAAGTTAACCAGTGCGTATAAGTGCGATGCCACTCTTAATGTAAAAGATAGTCAGCACGTGTAAGTTAGCCGGTGCGTATAAGTGCGATGCCACTCTTAATGTAAAAGATAGTCAGCACGTGTAAGTTAGCCGGCATCTAGATCCTTCTTGAAAGGCAACTGCTTCACGGGTCGTATTGATTCTACAATCTTTCAAAGGAACTGCGGTCTCCATAACTTTTAATCAAGACCGTCCATCAGCGCTTTGAGGTCCACTGCTGTACGTAGGCCTCCCTTAAATGGCGCCACTTCAACCGGTCCTGTGCCTTATGAAGCCAGTGGTTTGTGCTGTCTTCTTCAGGTTAATCAACACCATTAACCCTCAAAGCGAATAGTCTTCAAAGGAACGCAGAAACAATAAAAGTAATCTACCTCATATAACTGTAAAAAATATTGGTATTCAAAATCTAAGAACCACTCCCAAAGAATTATCTCAAGTCGAGTAACGTATTTCCAATACTAACGGAACAAACAATCTCATTGATCTTGAAAATATTTCGAAATCATGTTCGAAAATCAGTATATTCGTTAGGAAACATCCATATCACATCTATTTTATACTTTTATGTTATTGCATGAAGCCATTTTTAGAAATGTATAGTGATATTGCATTGATGCTATCGAAATCAAATTACTTATACGCCATTTCCCAAGAGAGCGCCATCCGTCTTTCCTATTGAAATTCAATTTATAAAGTATACATTCGAGGTAGAGCTTGACAAAGATTTGTGAGTAGCTTCGATGGAGCTACATGGAACCTTTCATACCATACGAGTGCTTCAATAGGTTAGGACTCTGGTTTGTTGGTAGTTCGTAGTTTAAACCATTTATCAATCTGTTACTATTCCACTACTGAGATCCATATCTCGATATACAGGACAATGATAATAATACACTATATTATCCAAAAAATACAAACACTACAGTGACAATTGGAAATCACTACATACATACATAGTATAAAACAAAGTCTGTTTCCGCTGTCTGCCCCTGTGTATGATTAGATTTTGATGCGGTTTTTTTAATATATAGAGTGTTTCAAGACGAAGGTTTATATGTAGGTGATTTAATGCGTTCGCAGCCGCGGACAAAAGGTAGTTATGAAACAAAACAAACTCCTTTATTGCTGAACAATTTCTTCAAGACAACTTCATGATATGGAAATAAAACATTAAAATACTTTTTTTCATTAAATTGAATAACTATTTTACTTATTGACTTTCCACAGGACCTCTATTCTATGTTAAGTTGGTTACAAATGTCCTTGTGACCATTCACCATCAGATGTAATACATGCTCACTTACTTTAAACTCATAAATACTATCCATAAACAATTTAATCGTTCTCTATTAACTATTTATCGAATCGATGGTAAGGTTGGTGTGTAAACAATAATTATCGACTTTCAAGCCACCTGTTTGATCATAAATTTTACATCAAGTCTAAGGAGCTATCATTTTATACAACAAATCGATAATGACACTTAATAACTTTGTTAAGTATTAAAGAAGGTTACGGTTATACTGTGGAAGAATTGTTATAGCATCGTTGTCGGTCTAGAATATTGGATTTTTTTATTTTCCTTTGAATACCGAAAATGATGATTCCTAAGGGATTGAAGGTAAGGAAGTAATGGATTCCTGGTAAATTAAAGCTAGCTTTTTTCTTGCTACGCGCGTTTGTACGCGTACTTTGGTCACGTTAACTACAGTAAAGAGTGTTCTATGTGTTCATCCAGTATGTGTACGAAATTCAATTTAATCCCTGACTTTCTTGTAAAATAGTAACAAACTTGCATCTTTCCATACATTCAGCCTAGCACAGAAACTTTCACCTTTATGATATTAGTAAGATTCAGCTGCTGGTCAACTCGCATCTTAAGCAATTAGAGTTAGAAATTAGAAAGAGCGATCAGAGAGAGCGTCAGACAAAAAATATTACATCTAACACAATATGGTGATAAAAAAGAAAAAAATGTACGCAAAAAGTTTTAAGTAATTATAAGACCGTCAAGTACAGTTATTTGTTTTCAAATTACAACTATGTTAATTTATATCAAACGGCATGTCCGTACATTCATTTGAAACACGCTTCTCTTTGTAACGTTATATCACGATCAAAATAAAAAATAAGTAATTTCTCGTCAAAACAGAGTCAACTTGGTTACGTCCTATTGTTTGTGCGAGTCTATTTTTCTTTCACTCAAACACACGTAGAACAAACAAACAAAAGCTCGGAACAGCTTTATTTGTTTAATTAAAAGCTCGTCACGTCGCCGGTTTGAAGTCAGAGAAGAATGGAAGAACACGCCTAGAATAATACTCGGTCTTTCCATTCAATTCAGCTCTTTTTCGCTACAATAGAATTTTTGCTAATTTTAAAATTGTCGGTGACCTTTGTGAGATTTTGTTATAGTCATAAATTCTGATATTTCTATGTTACATCAATTTGGATTTTAATTAATTGCCAGCTTAAACCAGTATTAAATGTGTAAATCATATACATATGTTTATAAGTTGAAGGTGGTAGAACCCCTTGTGGTTCGACTCCGGCGGCACCATCGCCACACCTATTTCTACCTTATAACGACAGTGAAGTTTTGCTATGTTCTGGCTTGCAGAGTTTGGTAAGGGAGACTGACTTATTCGAGGAGTTCCAATTTAGTCCTCAGGGGTAGTAACGCATTTGTGGCCAACCAAAATGTAAGACTGTTCTTATCTTGGATTGATTACAAATGATAGACATCAGGTGGACTGCATGCTCGTTTGCTACTACAGTGTTATTAAAAAAAGGATACACAAACTTCGAGACCCAGAAAAGAAATCTGTCAAGCGATCGAACCCGGGACCCATTGCATGTCAGACCGGTATAATAACCGCTCCGCCACGCGTGTCGTTACAGTTATAATAAGATTCTTCTTGTAAAAAAAGATTGGAGGGTCATCTAAGGTCAGTCATAGAAAATCTCGTCTTAAATACTGCGTAAACAGGTTTATGTAACATCTTTACACCGTAAAGTAAAACTTAAAGAGAAATAAAACGAAGTCTCGTATAATACCGTGTAAAATAGCAAGGGAAAGCCCTGTATTAGCAAACAGACTGCGTCTGGTCCGCCCACGCGCGCCCACGCTCAGCTGACTTTACTACGTGTGTACTGAACAGCTGGCTTCCGAGTATTTTGTAGTACAATATATCAGACAGAATAATGGGGATTTTTTGTTTCAGGAAAAGATCCTTCCTTCCCTCTCTATTTTTTCGATCATCAGGTGCAATGTTTAAAAAATACAAAAACTATGTTGCTATGACGATTAAGACGAATCCAACGACACCTCGTATATTAAAATCCGCTAAGGCCTTGTGGGTTGAAGATAGTAACAAAAAAATATATATACATACATACGCTCTAAACTCTTTCTGACGCAGTAGGGTAAAAACATTATCCTTTTCCTGACGCTCTCGGTTAAAAACATTACCCTCCTTCTGACACAGTCGGGTTGTTAATTACCCTCTTTCTTACGCAGTCGAATTAAAACATTACCCTCCTTTTGACGCAGTCGGGTAAAAACCTTACCCTCCTTCTGATGCAATCGAGTTAAAACATTACCCTCTTTCTAATGCAATCGGGTATAAAATATTGCCCACTTTATGATGCAGTCGAGTACATAGCTAGGGAAAGCCCTGTATTAGCAGACTGCGTCTGGTCCACCCACGCGCGCCCACGCTCAGCTGACTTTACTACGTGTGTACTGAACAGCTGGCTTCCGAGTACTTTGTAGTACAACAAGCCAGCATAGTTTAAATATTTTTTGTTTTCGAGACTTACTGTTAAATTTTACTAGGATGCGTTGTTTTTATAGATAGATTGATTCAAAAGGAAGGTTCCAAGATAATTTAACACGTGTGGAGCCACGTGCATAAGCTAGTGTAAGATAAGTCATGTCAGCCTAATCTAAGATCGATCCCGTAAAACTTGAATTGGGTCCCTTTTGTACTTATGTCACTGCGCCACAAAATCTTTGTATTCTGAAGAAATGGCTATCACTTAAGATGCTATAACTTTATATTTTCCCTAATATGGAGTATATTTAATAATTTTGAAAATTATGACGTTATTCAATGATTTAGAAAGTGTTTTGACTAAAAACAAGAAATGAAAATTATACCAGTTGTTACTATTATTTTTTGCCACATAATGTTGAAGTATTTTTTTACAAATAAATGTTTCTTTCTTTCTTTTGAATTGATACCCATCATATATTTTATTACGCTCTAACAACTTTGACATTGAATTGATAATGTTTTTCAATGCCAAAGTGCATTAAGTATGTATGCACACGTGGTGTGTTTTCCAAAGAAATTCTCCATACGATGCACGTGTTATCTAGTACATTTACCATATTTTTGTTTATTTTATAGGACTGTTCGTTTTTTTTTTATTTAGTTATATTTGGTTGTGTTGTTTTTTTTCCTAATGTTATTTACTTTTATTAGTTTTATATTTTAGTTCGTCCATTTTACGTACACAAAACAAAAAAAAAGAAAGAAAGAAAGATTATTTTATGTTGACCTCTGCAGAAAATCCAAGAACATTTAGCTGACTTACTCATAAAGAACTAAATCTCAGAGCTCTAATGAAATATTTTTTTCCATTTCGATTCAAACTCGCGTGACATGTCTTCTTTTAATATAACGAAAGGAGCAAACGAGCCTGCAACCCGTCTTATGGGCCACTGCCCCTCATGGACATCTGTAATCAACTCCACATAAAACACAGGCCTACCTGAAGTTGGCCTGAAGAAGACTAAAATTAATCGCCTCAAATACGTATGTTTCCTTTACCACACCCTTCAAACCAGATCACAGGAGTGCAGAACATTGCTGTTTCAAGGCAAAAATACAGTAGTATCGTAGTCAAATTAAAAAAGGTTCCACAGCCCAAGTTTCTTCCACTTCTGTAGACCTTAATGTTCAGCAGCGGACTTAACTTCTACCCTCGTCCCTAATACTACTACTATGCATGACGCCCACTAGAAAGTTTTTGAAATCGGTTCATTAAAATAATCAGTATTAAAACTCCAACTTCGTAAAACCAATACTAAGTCCCCTTTCTTGAGTTCAATAGTTGAAAACAACCTCACTTAAGAACCGCAGTTTAACTTCCAATTTCAGTTAATATGTAGCTTTGATCAAACATAAACCATTGTTTATTTGGCAGTTATGCCTACGTTATTTCTAACTGTTAACTAGTTACAGTTACAAATGTTTGGTAATTTGTTAGTTAAATAAAGCCGTATTTAACTAACAAATTAATGCGACGAATGCTGTTGTGTTCAATTTCTATATAAACTGTTAAATATTTTATATCTACGTTAATTTAATATAGTAGTGCAGTAGAAAAGGTAATTGAAAGATAGAGCCCTTAGGGAGGTAACACATGAGGCAACGGTCTCGGATTGTGGCTATCAGTCGCGGGCGACGATTGCCCTTTATTGCCAATGTAGTCACTGATGACCACTACCTGTCGTCCGTAGCGGCGGCGTCAGGTGGTAAAATTCGACGATCGTCAGCTACAATCTTCGATCGCCGACGACGATCCGCCTTAGACCTTCAACTATGTTCTAGTGAAAGTGCCGTCAAAATCAGTCTAACCATGAAGACCAAACAGACAGACCGGCACAGATTTTTTTCAATTGGCCTTATGTTACAGGTCTCGTATATACTTTTATATGATTAAAAAGTCACAGATATTTCAATTTTTTTATTTGTAGAGACTAACCAAAAGAATGATTTACCTCTGGCTTCTGGGTGTAGTAACGTAACTTAGATATAAAGCGTTACAACTTTGTTCTCAAGAACAGCAACGAACACCTGCGATCCAACACAGATAAGTCTTTTGTACTTCGACTTATGATATATCGTTTTGAGTAATTGTATCGTACACGACACGATGATACGACAAAACGATACCACGAATGAGACCGCATAGAATGACGGTCGTAACGAACAAAGACATTCAAATTCCTACTATATTGATATCTTTAATGACACGCGAGTTTTCAGCTTTATTGTGCACTAGTATTAACCCGCAGCTTCGCTCGCGCTTATCCGTACATTTGCACAAAAAGGCCGTAGGTATATAACTAGGTACATTGTAGGTATAAAAGTTACTTTTCAATCCCTCGGGACTAGTATCATCTTTCGGGATGAAAGGTACTCCATGTCCTTTTCCAGACTCCTGGCAATATGTGTGCAACATTTCAATACGATCTGTTTTGTCATTAACGCGTGCAGGCGTTACAAACAAGCAAATAAACGGACATTCACATTTAAAATAATTAGGATGTCGCTATATCCTTGAGACTTAATAGTATCAATGCTATTATTTGAAAACATTTTTTTGTATGATCGAAGGAGCAAGCGAGCATGCAGTCCACCATGAAGTAGCTACTGCCGCCCATGGACATTTGTAATCAACCTCAGATAAAATCAAGGTATGAGGTTGACCACAGATGCGTTGCTACCTCTGAGGACTAAGCTGGAACGCCTCGGATAAGTGTGTCTCCCTTACCACACCCTTCAGACCAGAACACAGCAATGATTAACACTGCTGTTATAAGGCAGAAATAGGTGTGGTGATAGTGCCGCTGGAGTGCCGCTTAGTATTTAGGACGAATATAAAGAACGGGCTTCATCGCGGTATGTGAATGATACTATGTAATACGTGTGCGTTAAAGTTTATGAGATTTTCTTTACAATTTAAAGAACTATCAGCGGACAATGTAATATTTATTACCTAGTGCAACATTTTATTATTGTTTATTTAATTTACACTTGCCGCAAATTTTCCAGCCAACCAGGGTTGACTGGTAAGGATTGCCATCAGGCATTAAGTTTGCCCTATTGTAACTTTTATTTTATAAAAGGTGCAGAATAAATAAATAAATAAAAATGTGTATAGTTGTGTATGTTTTTTTCAGTACACGTCGTCTGAATAGTACTCTTCATAGTAAATGCGCGATCGTATCTTGATTTGTTCTGCTAATACGTACAGTATGAACCGAGCGTAAGGATTTCTTCCACCACAGATCTCCAAGGCATAAGTCAGCCATTCTCAAGGTGTGCTCAGCGGAACCCTGCGGCTCCGCGAAGCCTTTACAGGTGCTCCGCGAGAATACTCCCATCAGATTTTTTTGAATTATAGTATACTCTTATTGTAAAATGATTCCCCATTATAAAATGAATTCACGTAACTTTTTCGTTTATTTTGGGGTTCCGTTAAATTTACGCTTTTTATAAGAGCTCCGCCATCAAAAAAGTTTGAGAACCACTGCTATAAGGCACCTATAGATGTTTGTCAAAAATTTCATGTATTTTTATCATTATCAAGCAATCCTATTGATGAATTTACCACACAACCTTAACTTAGCTACCTCGTACGGCTCTAGTGGAAAGACAGCTTAACAGAAGGATTTAGCGACGTACTAAGATACAGGTACGTATGGATTTTATCAAACGAATGTCTTGCGTAGAACGTTACAACGGTATTCATCTGCGAACAGCCATTAAAAATGTACGGTTCGGCGAACAATAATCGTGTATTCTGAATATGTATCGGTTTTATTTACTACATACATACATGTAGGTATGTTAACATAGCATGCTTGCGTTAACAATTGTAATGATATTGGAAATTATGTTTTTTTCTTTTGCTGTATATCTAAAAATTGGCAGTTCTTATGAATCAAACATTTGACCCCTATGAGCCTTTTTGGAAATTTTATTCTGTCTATTTCCTATAGGGTAACGGCTTCACATTTTTTAAGCGTTTTAATCTACCAGTTTACGCTGGATGTCTTCCGTTAGAGTGAAATTTACTAAATTTTTCCCAGACCTTTCAATATTTAACTGTATAGTACCTCTATACAAAATTTCTATATACTGCACAGATCAAATTAATGATGTTTCATAACTTTTACACTCTTATATCCTAACAATGTATATTCTACAAAATAAAACAGAGAACTAAAATGCACATTTGTTATGTATTGCTTGGTACAGCAACGGTCCATCCAGTTCACTTAACTTGATTTGATTCAACTCCAATCATGATAAGAACCGTGTGTCGGCTACATACGCCTTTTTCTGATGACCAAGTCGTTCTATTTAGTGTCATGAGGATCTAGTCTATTTCATCAGCCATTGAATTCCACTGCTGGATACTAATTGGCTGTATCCTACAGTCTGCGTCGTGTAGCCGCATAACAAAGTATTTTCAACCCGCTGCTGCAAAGACCGTCCGACAAATAGCTATCTTATCTTTTGCATACAAATGAAAGAAGCAAACATTTCCATTCCGAGAAAGTTTTACGAAAACAAGTAAAAAGGTGTACTTTGTAACGGGGCAAAGTCCTCGGGCTGCGGACTTCTGGGAAAATATTTTCAGTCCAATTAAAATATGGCTCGAGTGTTGCATTAAATGTTTTTAAAACGTTCTGCAATTGTAATTTTTGCGGCGAAACTGTAATGCTTTTTGTTTAACGTGGACCAACGGTCTTTGTTTCGTTGGAATAATATCGTTCTTAATGTTTTTCGGTGTGTACAATGTTCTACTGTTTTTTTTATTTTTTTGTGCCGTATTTGTTTTCGTGTTGTGATTTTTTGTTTTTTTGGGTATTATTTTTGTAATTTATACGAGTGTAAATTTCGAAAATGGATAAAGATATCTCGTAAAATTACATCAGAAATTTCTTCAGCTTTCAGTTTGATTAATTTTACTCGTGTATATATTTTATGAAGAATGCTCAAGAATAATCCTAGAGGGTTGAAATATGTTAAACGAACATATATAAACAATAAATATTATGATGAACGATGCTCTAATATTAAATTACTATGTCATTTTGTAAATAAATAATCCTGCGCATACGAAACGATGAACAAAGGAAATTAATTTATCATATTCCTGATAGATACATGTATGACATGTGAGCGTCAAACAATTGTGTCGTAAAACATTATTATGACAAAGGTGGTACTTGGATTACTTCGGGAATCCACTGCGGCAGCACCTAAGTTATATTTTTATGAGGATTTGATAAACTATACGAAACTTTGGAATTCCGTAGAAATACAGCAAGTTATGAAGAAAGCTGCTTTTTTAAGTTCCAAAAATAATGAGACGCATTTGATTTTTTATGAAATTTCACCAGTTTCCAATGCATTTGCAGTCCACCCGACAGTAGGTGGTCACTAATACCCGTGTATTTCCATTGTAATAAATTTCAAAATATGATTAAAGTTTTAACTCAGGTTGATCACAGGTACATCGATGTTGGACTAAATTGGAATGCTTCATGCTTCGTTCACCACACCCTTCAAACCAGAACGCAGCTGTCTTTGAAAGTCCCATCACTTCTGAGTTACATAAAAATAAATAAAAAGGAATCCGCCGACACAAAGAACTCGTGGACGTACGAAACAAGGTCGAGGCTTTCAGGACAATTACGGCAAAATGACAACGCTCGCATGCCGCAGCGGGCGTGGGACCCCATTTGATCTCGCAAATTATCAACAGCGTGGAACTTACCCGGAGACCTTGTCTTGACCCTGAAAAAGCGCTTTAAACTTCCACCTCGCTTAATCAAACGGACAACGATCGCTTCCGTTACGTCCACGAACACGTAGACGTAGTCTACGACGCTACGAGAACCGTAGCATCCTGCGTAGCACCATTAATTTTTAATAGCCGCCCAAACATTTTTTTGAGGACCCACACTAAAAGCTAATTAATCACGTTATATAACTCATCTCACGCTGCATACGTATACGCCGGGAAAAAGTTGACAGTCAAAATTTTTGAAATTCGGCAGAACTCACCTGGATATAGACGTCTCGTTCTCTCGGATTGAAGGTCGGTGTCAGTGTTTGGTGGGGCACTGGTGCACTCGCGGACGCGGGCTAATGCTGCGAGAGGCGGCTACAGACTGAATACTCCGGGCCCGGCCAGGAGCCCCTCCCCGCGCACTCCGCGCCCCTCCCCCGCGCCCTAGCGGATAAACAACGTGCATTGTAGGCCCGATCTGTGGGCTACTCCGCACACTCACACATACACACGTCCAGTGTGGCTCCCGGAATGGCGACATCCATTGCTAGGCGCCAACTGACCGTTAAGGATACACACATACCCAGCCAGCATTGTACGCAACTTTTTACGGTACGGGATGCCGCTCGCAAACGGAGTGACTAAACAAATTTGTTGCCCAGATAGTAGTCTAGCATTATAGATTTTGGATTTAAGTTTGATGATACAACAAATTCGAGGAAACGCTGGTCCTTATGAGCGCTTAGCTCACCGGGCTGTGGGGAATTTGTTTCGAAAATGGCCTTTATTGTTATGTCCATAAGGGCGTAGTGCTGAGGTGTTACTACTACCTGCATGGCGTAGACAAGGAATCTGTTAAAAGACGCAGTCTGTACACTTGTTATCGGGCAAATGTTTAAGCGATTGGACAGTACCGTGCAAATCGATAGGTATGCGCACCCAACGGCCGTATGTAATTCAACTATAGTCCGAATTAAAGCTTTCCTTTCGAGCTTTCACGCACGTAAGCTCACACTGTGCTACACTGAAATGATTTGATATATCATGAGAAATTAGTTCGAAAGCTTTACGTATCGCGTATCGCTGTTTGATAAAAGCTTGAATCAGAGATTATGCTCATTATAAATACATTTTTAATTTTTACAAATAAATAGATGTAGGTATAATTAAATCATAATCCGTGATTTAATTAATTCGGTCTATATCACGATATATTTCAAGGACTAATTCCTCTTTTTTTGCAGTAACACAGAATGAATCGATTAGTCCTAGAAATGGATGGACCTGCCTTTTTATTTTTCGAGGGGAGAGTCCTTCAAAAGGTACTTGTCTTCATAGGAGTGGCGGCGGGTTACGTGGGATTTTATCCACTAATATAACAGTCATGCTCGGCGCTGCAAAGAGGACTCCAGAATCTTTAAACAATCGTCACCTGGAGTAATCTACGCTTCACTCAGGTGAGACAGGGCTCACTTCCACATACCGTCGACCTTCCCAAGGTCGCTAACCGGTCAGTTCCACCTACCACTCATGTCACGCGGTGTTTACCTGTAATAGATTGTGCATTTAGCTATTAAGATTGTTCACTTTTGTAACTAGTTTAAGATTTATTTAATGTAACAATCGTTGGTAGACCTAATAAATAAATAAATAAATAAATAAATCCCGAAAGTCTTTTATAACAGGCAGGGGATATCGAAGCTCTATTCTGATCCCAGAACTACAGGAACAACTACCTATAGTATGTAAATCCTAATTATTATAAATGGGAATATCCGTTTATTTATTTGTCTGTTAGTTAGTTTGTTTGTCTGTTTGTAACGCCTTCACGCCTTAACTGATCAACTGATCGTTATGAAATTATGCAAACACATAGTAAGAGGTCCAGAAAAGAGATAGAAAAGTAACTTTTAAACCTACAACCTCTTTTTTCTCATTAGTGCGAGCGAAGTTGCGGGTAAAAACTAGTTATTTTATAATTCTTGCGTAAACTCCATAATTTACAGACAGAGGTACACGCATCTCGGGAGTCCCCGTTGAATAGTAATATAATGATAATAAACAACATTTTGGGCATTTACCTAGGTAAGAATCGAATCATGGAGTGTCAGTATATCATACGAAGCGCATTCAGACATATTTTTCAGCATAAGGAGAGAATATTACCATTCTTATGAAGCTCTTGTGGTATTTTTACCTGAGTTCTCCGGCGGCTAATGTTCCACAAGGTGCATCATTACTGGCGTCGCTTAATTGCCCACTTTTCTTTTACTTTTATATGTCAGAGCTATCTTCGCGAAATACACGTAGCTCAGTGGTGACTCGAGAAGGATGTTAGGTTCGATTCTTGGCTAAAGAAATGTGATTGATATAATAAAGAAACATACTAAATTAAAAACAAAACAGGACTTAAGGAAAGTTTCCCACTCCCTTCCTTTAATGTCAATAAGTAGCTTTTATTTATTTCAATAACAAATATAATTAATTTGCAAGGTTTATCCTTAAAGGCAAAGTGACAGATTTTTTTGTTTAAGTTTTTTTTTGTATAAAAAAGTACGTATTGTATTGTATTGTATATTATACACGAAAAATGCCCACTTTGATATCACAGAAAAAAAGTGTAACAGCTAAATCTTAAAGATTTATATTGTTGGTAATTCCGCAATTCATTTAATAACTGTCTTTACCAAAAGCAAGAGCTTGCAATACAATTTACAAAATATATAAAACATCAAAAAGTAACAAAATGAACGACAAGAAAGGAAGCAACAGAAAAAGTCCCAAGAAAGGGACCGAAGATATAACAGGGGCGCAAGTCATTCTGCCCTTAAGGTATTTTTTCACTCGTCTATAAATTACGGTTACGGTAAAGATTTTAGTAAGATAAGTATCGTTTTAAAATTATCCGAAATTGGTTTGTTATCTACATACTGCATTGATTTAACATGGCATAGACTGGGGAAGTCATCTTAACATAGTATAAAACAAAGTCGCTTCCCGCTGTCTGTCCCTATGTATGCTTAGATCTTTAAAACTGCGCAACAGATTTTGATGCGATTTTTTAAATAGATAGAGTGATTCAAGCATAAGGTTTATATGTAATTTTACGTGTTAAACCGCAGTCAAGAGTTAGTGAAATTATAAAGAAGAGAAGAATGATGTTTCCATTTTTCACTCAATAGAGTTAGGTTAGGAATATTTATAGGAATATTTGTAGTGAGTCCAAATATGATTGAGGTTCTATCTGACGACAGAGGTGTTACTAACTCTGAAGACAAGCACATAGTACCGCTTAACAATTGTTATGAAGCGCAAACTCTCCGCGGTTTCACCCGCGTTAAAAAGTAAAAAATAAGACATATCTAAACAAAGGTAACACGCCCTTCTTCCGCGACGGCGGCTGCAAGCGCGTGGCACGCGCGCTAATGTTTTTTGACAAAATTAAAGTAGCCTATGTTACGCCTTAGAACTTCAGCTATCTTTCAGTGAAAGTCCTGTCAAAATCGGCCCAGCTGGTTAGAAAATTAGCTCAGCTAAACTGACAGACAAAACATTTTTAATTGCATTTTCGTTATGAGTATCGTGTATAATTTCATATGCATTGAATTAAAAAATGTTAATTCGAAATCACAAACATACACTGCAATTTTATTTATTTTTATAGATTTATCTCTGACTGCGTTCACATCTATTATTAGGAATCTACCGCTGTTTCCCCTTTAAAAAGGGTGATTTCCCATAGTCACCGCGATTATCGGTGATTGTGGTACATTAATAACATTGTAGAAAGTTTCCTAGATTCACGAAGTTAATTCGCAGAAGAGGGTGGTTCTATTCAAATCCGACACCATAGAGAATACAATATAAAACATCGCGTGCATATAAACAATCTTGTGCTAAGAAATTCCAGTATATGAAAGTATTTTCTTGAAATTGGCTAGAACACATGTACACAACAAATATATAACATTTAATTTTTTACCCGTACTTTAAGTGAACTATCGACGCTAGAAAGCGTAATTGCTGTAACTCAAAAACATGCAACTCTACACAAATGAAAACTCTACAAGAGAAAAAATGTTTTTATAACTTATAAACAAAATCATATATTTATATATTTTTAATCTAGAAACGTAAAATATGATATTTCTTACGTTTTTAGGTCAAAAAAATTAGGTACTGATTTTGTTTCTAAGATTATAAAATCATTTATCGCTCTTTTGTAGAGTTGTATGTTTTTGAGTTACAGTAATTACGTTTTCGAGCGTCGATATATTTTCTGTGAGCTTTTTTTTCAAGAATACTCTCTCCTGATCCTACCAAAAATATAACAAAGTCTGCGGCCATAATATTGTCTGTTTTATTCTGTTTATTATAAATAAATTATTATTATAAAATCACGAAACAATTTTACTACATTATATAGCTTGAAATAGTATGATGTCCCTCAGTAATCTACTTGAACAAGAGATCGACGGGAAAAGCAATTCCAATAAGTCCTGTGGGACTGACGCTCGTGCAGTATCCTCTGACTGTGATTGTTCTAGGAAATTATGAAGGCAGCTAGAAAATATTTATCAGAGGCACTATTACTGTGATATTTTTATGTATAAAGTAGTACAATATAGTTTCATTTAAATATCCATGCTCAGGTAAAAAATAGGAGATTCTTAAAACTACAATTAAACTTAATTTACGCACAATTTACTGGTGATATATAGTCACCATTATGTTTTTTTATAGGATTGACTATTAAAAAAACATAATGGTGACTGTATATCACCATTTTCGATCTTTTTATCTACCAAGTTATACAATTGAACATTCAAATAGTAAGTTAAATAGTGCGCCTGTAAGATTTTTCTCTATACAGTGCGATATGGAAGGAAGTCTTTTCAAGTGTTCAATCACAAGGGCCAACAAGTCCGGAGGGCGGCTACTGGCTATTTGCCTTTGGAAAATGTATTCAAGAGGGTCAAGCTATTACTTACTGGGAGCTATTATGCCGAGTTTGTGGAGCTACTGAATGCTGATAATAGTTTTACATTAAATTATAGTTTTAGTCGTTTTTACGTTATTTATGTAACTTCAAAGCGCGATAGCCCTGTAGGTTAGCTGTATTCGCATTAATCGTAACTTACATGTTACTAGCTGGTCCCCGCGGTTTCATCCGCGTTAAAAGGAATCCATATCAAACATTGGTAACACCCCACTCTCACGCGACGGTGGTTGCAAGCGCATGGCGCGCGCGCTAATGCTTTTTCCAAAATTATAGTAGCCTATATGTTATTCCAGATTATAATCTATCTCTGTACCAAATTTCATCCAAATCCGTTTAGCATTCTAAAATTATAGAGTAACAAACACCCACCCATCCATCCATCCTCATAAACTTTCAGCTTTATAATATGTATTTGTAAGATTTTAAGTTCATTTCTATCTTATAACGGCAGTGTTAAGCACTGCTGTGTTCTGGCTTGAAGGGTATGGTTAGGGAGATAGACTTATCCGAGCATGCAGTCCACCTGATGGTAAGTGGCCACTACCGTCCATGGACATTTATAATCAACCCCAGACAAGAAAAGAGTCTTACCTGGGGTTGACCACAGATGCGTTGCTACATCTGAAGACTTAGCTAGAACGCCTCCTATCTCCCTAACTAGACCATTATACGGCAGTACTTATATTGCTGTTATAACGCAGGAATAGGTGTGGCAGTAGTGCCGCCGGAGTCGAACTACGTAGATTTCTAGCTCTTTTAACATTTGAACATATCAAATAATTGCGTACATTTCATACAAGTAACGTTGTAGTTTCACTCATTATTACAACTACAAAGGCAAAAGAAATTCGTCTTCGGAACAAAAACAGAGAAATTCAGAAGATGGCGTATTCAAGTTCTTAGAATTATTTATTTAGACGTACGTGCGGCAAATTGTCCGTGCAAACACTTCTGAGACAAGTTAAACCTCCAGTAACTACAAGCGATTATACTCTCTTTGTTGTTGTAATAAGGGACAAAGTTCTGCAAACATTTAATAAAACTATCTCCGGTGGAATCCAATAAATAGTTTTAAGCGGTTGTTTCCCGCAAATATAAAAGCCGTACAGTTCCGATATTGAACCGGACCGGTGAGCACCTCATATTAAATTTTCCGGTTTAATGGAATATGAAGTTCCGGTTTCATATCCCATTACCGGGTAATTGCTTAACACAGATAATATAGTTTCAAAAACAAAAGTATTATTATGGTCCACAATTTTGATGACTTTAAGAAATATGTCGTTTTACCTAAATCCTAGCCATAACTGATTTGAGGTGTAGGTAAATGTCAATAAACTGAATGATTTTTTATAGAAAAAAGTAACAAACGAGCATGCAGTCGTTCATTTCTGTTCAGTCATTTTGACGAACGGTACGGTGGATCGGTTACCATATCGGTCTAACACGCCACTGCGTATTCCACTGCGTGGACCCACTGGCCCCGGGTTCGATTCCCGGTCAGACAGATATCTGAAGGATGAATTTAGATTTCTGTTCTGGGTCTGGGTGTTTTTGTATCCGTCTGTGTGTGTCCATGATACCCACAGGAGAAAATGGGGGCTATGAGTGTAGAAAGCGTTTTTTTTTGTAATCAATCTGATAGCATCAGATTGATTACAAAAAAAAAAAAAAACGCTGGCAGTGGCAAAGAAAAAATCGTTTGTGATTTATCCGCAAAATTAGCAACAGTTGAACCAATTTCAACCAATGAGTAATGGCTCATATGCAGCTAAGCGCTTTGTGGGTGAATGCATTGAATCGCAAATGTTCATTGTTCCTTTGACTGAGGGCAGGTTAAACACCGGTTGATATTATACGTGTACCATGTATGATGTTTAATACTCTTTTTTGTTATAAGATAGCGCAAACGAGCAAACTATTTAACTTTTGGTTAGTGGGCACTGCCGCCCATAAATACGTTTTTTTCTTCTCGAGTGGAGAATCTTCAAAGGCCACCTGTGATCAACTGGTGAGATAAGAACCCTGAGATCAATCAGAGCTCATTATCCTAAAGGACTAAGTTGGTAATCTATCTATAAATAAAATTGAAGTGAGTATTTGCGATTTTAAAATAAACAATTTTTACTCATTGCATGTGCATTGCATACAGGATACCTATAACAAAAATATAATTTAAAAAATGTCTGTCTCTCTGTTTGGCTGAGCTAATCTTCTAAACGGCTAGACTGATTTTGACGGGACTTTCACTGGAAGGTAGCTGAAGATCTAAGGCGTAACATAGACTACTTTAATTTTTGAAAAATGCATTAGCGCGCTCCACACGCATGCGCGCGCGTCCACGTAACAGCAAGATATCACTTATGTCTAGATATGTATGCGTTTTAGCTTCTTAAACCGCATGAAACCTCGGGGATCAACTAGTAATAATATACAAATAGTTGATAACGAAGTCACCATCACTTCCTCCATTCTAGAACATATCAGCGTTTATCACTGCATTGTTCTATCACTTTTAAGTCCAAACTCAATGCACACGACAAGCGAAGATAAATTGTCACAATAATTTACAATAAACTATATCAAAGCAAAACCCTTGTCTGTATTAAAAGGCACAACTGTAGTATCTGAAGCGTACAACGTGAGCGATGGTTATTTGAGCGGCATGAATATGTATTGCATTGCCGACTCTATTTCCCTGACGGCCGTATACCATCGATCTAGATGGATTGTGTTCTGAAACTATGGATATTGTATCGTATAGTATAGTTGTCTGTAGTGAAGTGAATTTGGTTTGAAAAGAATTGGGTGAAATATTTGACAGTTACTTTATAGAGGAATGCACTTTTTAGAATCTTTAGGAGTTAATATATAAAAAAGTGACAGTTATGAAACTAATGATATTTAACGACCAGCGTGGCGGGTACCATACCGGTCTGATGTAAACTAGTAATGTTTTGACGACCCACGTAACGGAACGGTTACCATACCGGTCTGATGCGCAATGGGTCTCAGGTTCGGTTCCCGGTCAGGCAGACATCTGAATGATGAATTTAGATTTCTGGGTCTGAGTCTTTGTGTTTTCGTGAATGTGTGTGTCTATGGCACCAATGACACAGAAGAAAATCCTACAGTGAGACTATGAGTGTAGAAAGCGTTTGAAGTTTTTTTTTAAGATTTAAGTGATACCTAGTGGATAAAACTGGTCTCTTAAACAGGGGGTACGAGGTGCAAATGTCAGGCACCTCTTATTATCTCTTAATGCCAGAGTGTTGCACTATGGCCTAAGTCTCTCACGTATCCCATAGATCTTTGTGACATGATCGGATATTAAAGAAGATAACAGCAATAAAATATAAGAAAAGCAAGGCAAAAATAAGATAACAATGAAAGAAAGACTCTAATCAATGACTGTGTAACTTTTAAAAAGATTGTGTAACTTTTAAAAACTTGATTTTACGCATAATTCGTTGAGTAATATTGAAATCTTAGATAAATTAAATAGGAATGAAAGATCTACCTATTTTATTTATCTGAGAGTGAAGTACTATGCGATCAAAATAGGAGATAAAATGACCTTAAACTGAAATGTTTTACCTGAATAGTAAGGTTTGCAAGAATATAAAGTGTATGTAATATTTACGTGTAAGTTGATTATGTATTAAGACATTTTTGTAACTTACTATTCAGATAAAACATATTACTTGAAGGTCATTTTCATCCCAATTCTTATTTTGATCGCATAATAAAATCCCAAACATGCATCCTACAGATCAGGGCAGGTCATTACGGTGTTTACATGACGTCAGAGCGCATGTGGGGCAGGCGTGGCTTCCGGCGGTACACAAGTGTCACTGTCTTAAGTACAGCTAAAAATAGTTCGCTTTATTTCGTATTTTATATTATTTCGGACATGAGAAACAATATAAATGTATAGAAATAAATAAAATTGAATCTGTTTGTAGTATTAAAACATTGTTTTACTAAACGCATATGAAAGTATACACGATACCCGTAACAAAAATGGATGCCTGTAGGTTTGTTTGAGGTAATCTTCTAAATAGCTGGACCGATTTTGACGACACTTTCACTGAAAGATAGCTGAAGGTCTAAGGCGTAACTTAGGTAACTTTAATTTGGGAAAAAGCCTTAGCGCGCGTCACGCGCTTGCGACTGGCGTTGCGGGAGAGCTGAGTATCTCTTGTGTTGAATTATGTATGCCTTTTTAACGCGGAAGAGACTGCAGGGATCAGCTAGTGTATAATGTAACAAAACAAAAAATACTATTTCAGCGCTATTTAATTTTAATAAATATAGTACCTGAGCATTATATCTGAAGGTGGTAGAGCCCTGTGTGATTCGACTCCGGCAGCACCATCGTCACACTTTAGTCCTCAGATTGCTACTCTTGGAGACTAAGGTGTTGCTGCTGAGATTCGTTGCTACGAATCTATCGAACAGTGTTTAACCTCATGTACGATTGTTATCTTATTTTAGCTTGATCAATCAATCAACATAAAATATATATGGTAAAATACATATGATGCTTATCCATTGAAATGTTTTTTATTTTGCTTCTATAGGCTCGCTAATTCTATCTTTTTTGTTCTAAGGAGAGCTCCAAAATAATACATCCAAGGCATACCTACCTTTGCTGTTTCAATACCAACCAAAAACAAAAAACTCTGAGTATAAAGACCGAAATCGCAAAAAATTGCACAAAGAGAATATACCACAATAATATGCCGCTGAAAGCTCCGCACTGCAGTTGCATAAAACATTAACATGTCCGAGTGCGTTCTGGATTATAAAGAGCTTTATTCTGAGGCTTTTTGTTATGTTATGGGCAGAGCAAATGGGCAAAATGGGCAAAGTCCACTCGGTGTTAAGTGGCCTCTGCAAACTACAAGTATTTTAATATAAATCACAATAAATACTCGAAGAAATTCTATTTGACACTAGCTGACCCGAATGTTTCACCCGCGTTAAAAAAAAAAAAGAAATACAGATCTAAACGTAGGTAACACCCCGCTCTCCCACGAATGGGCCCGCATGCGCAAACGCGCGGGCCAATGCTTTTTTTCCAAAATTTAAATAGTCTATGTTACGCCTTAGACTTTCAGCTATCCTCCAGTGAAAGTCCCGTCAAAATCCGTCTAGCCGTTTAGAAGATTAGCTCAGCCAAACAGACAGAC
>DWPV01000970.1:0-23322 GCA_018251915.1 Urbanus proteus proteus | reverse complement strand
GAGAACTATGTTGGAACGTCTCGAATAAGTATGTCTACCTTATCACACCCTTCAAGCCAGAACACAGCAGCGCTGTAGCACTAGTAGCCACTGCCGCCCACGGAGATTAGTAATCAACCCCAGATAAGGACAGAGTCTTAATTGAGGTTGGCCAAAAACACGTTACTACTTCTGAGGACTATGTTGGAACGCCCCAGATAACTATGTCTCCCCTACCAGCCTTCAAACCAATACACAGCAGCGCTGAACACTACTGAAGAATTTAAAAAGCAGGCTTGGAACTCATGATTATAATTTGCGTAGTTACAGGTTATGAATTCGAGTGCAGCACTGCGTTGGCCCTCGCACGAAGGGAGATAATGAGCTGCTTGTTGCGTTTATATGTGTGTACTTCGCTATTGCCTTTCGCCATTACCTTTTCTGTTTTTAACATTTTTTGTTCCTTTATAAGCAATCGATACTGATTATAACCCCCTATGAACTTATTATATACGTGTCTATATACTTATGATTTAGTTACAGTTATATCTTTACACTTTATGACATCTTAATTTTATGTCTTGGACACAGCTTACACTTTACCACAATTGGGGGTGAAATAAATCACACCGATGTATTGCAGATTGGTTATTTGCATTTAGACCAAAAAAATTGAATATTAAATACAAAACATTTTTTTGCTTTGCTATTATTTGAATGCATACCTACTTATAAGAAATTTGTATCAATAAACCGTAACATAGTACAAAAACTTCAATTTAACTTATATAACTATAAAATGAAACTAAAGCTAGACTGAAACTAAACCTAAAGGCTCATGTAATTCCGCCGCCCAAACTTCAGATCATACATATTCAGGAGACCCGGAAGGCCCGCGCCGGGTCACTCGCCACCGATCGAGTGGCCGCTACAACCAGCGTTTCATCGCAAATGAATCGGCGGATCGTTTGATACCCGCAGCCTGTTCGGGGGAGGAGGGAGAGGATATGGAGTTCGATTGTAGAATGTCTTTTCTATAATGGATGCATTCCCTTTGATGTTATGTTCTATGAGCCTCTATATCTTCGAAGATGCTTGATACGCACTTTTTTATTATAGTAGGTAATTGTTAGTACAAAAATTTTAATACTACTACCATGTATGCATGTTTAAAGACATTTGGGTTTCGACTTCGATTTAGATTACAAAAGGTAGAGATTCGATAGGTAAGACATTTTAATATAGTCTCCAGTGGTCAGAGACGCGCTTGTTACCGAAGTTAGGTAGAACTGGAATCTTTTTAGGGGTTGATAAAAGATTTCGTGACTTATAAATAAGTGATGTGAAGTGAAGAAAAAATCCTTAAAATAAACGCTGACATTTCTTTATTTAACTATTACCTTCACACCCAGGAAAAGTTTATTACAATCACGTGTTCCTATATTAGGTACATCTTACGGTAAGGTCCAGTATCGAATCCTTTCTTAGTAAATAAATCGCCTTGCCCGTCCGCGGCCCATACCGACCTCTCCAGTCCCCCTCGGAGGGGGAGGTCCAGTGCAAATATTATTGATGCGCGCTGGCCGGGAAGAGATATTGCCAGTGTAAATCGCATAGCCATAGATCGCGGAATGATATAGAAGGAATAATATGGAAATGTTTTCTATACTCAGACTTATACATTCCTGTGTTTGCACTTTAAGACCTGCCTTCTTATGTTGTGAATGTTATAGACAGTAGACAATTGCAATGACAATTTACCGGTGACGGTAAGAACCACTTTTTTTATTAAATGTTGTGTGTACGCAAGCAAATGGTCTACCAATTGTCTACCAATTCGCACTTGGCCAGCGCGGTGGACTAACGCCTAAAATCCGTCTCACTGAGAGGAGACCCATGCCCAGCAGTGGACCAATAGTCGGTTGTTGATGATACGCAAGCAAATAAGATAGCACTTACGAATTCTAAAACTTCAATATCAATCAATGCAAGACAAAATTAAACAATTAAAAAAATATTGGTCGACTTTTTGAGTCTCTAGGACCATAATTAACAATGTTGTATAAATTATGGTACCGATTGTTTTCTTAAAATAGTTTAGGAATAGAACACAATTATCAACATATAATATTTCATGTAAAATATAATTAAGTACCTACTAAAAGGGCTGTGTATAATGGACATCGGGCGTCGTTTGATGTCCACATCCGATATCTGGGAGGGAAAAGGGATTGCTCTGTGCAAATATTATTGAAATCCGATGGCCTCCTCATATCTTATAGGTAACTATAGTGTATTGCGTTTCCTTGTACGTGTCTAGCAGTCGCAGTTAAATATTTTGAGAATATCTACGAAAACATTACCTCTAACTCCGACTGCAACACTTGATGTTTGGTAGATTGTTAACATTTATCCCCCTCATAGCTGAAGAAAACCTGGTGCATATGCAACCACGATGCTCAAACGACTCAACAGCAAACGACAAAATACCTGTGATATTAAGTAAGAAGTACCTTACTCAGGTCTATTATACCATTGCGTTTAAATATATGTAGTATGTACAAATGGAAGAGAATACGTCCCATCAGGCAGACGGCAAGCCCTTTTGCTAACTCAAGTTTGTAGAAAAGAAATAAAAAAAATCAACTTTCAAACATTGGAAGCTTATACGTTTACAAATTTCAGATTGTAATTAAAAGCCATAGTTATAAGGTTTCGTAGTTAATTTCTGTTGTATGCTGCACGTCTACATTTCCGGTGAATCAGTCCTTAGCAGAGCTTTCAAAGTTTTCCCTTGCCGATACTGTGAGTCATACGAATGTTTAACTGAGCTTATTCATTCCCCTCATTAAAATTTTGCAAGGTTACCTGTGGGCTTTCTTTGAACGCCAACCGTATGGAGCACTCTTTGTTTACTTTTTGCCATAAAGAAAATCTTTGTGAAGAGGTTTCACTGAGAAAATATCGCCGAGTAAAAATTCTGTTACAAATTTCATACTAGGGTTTCCTATGGTATTTTAGGACTATTGTAGTTAGTGCCTATATAACTGAGCTTGCATATTAATTAATTAATAGATATAGACAAACCACGACGACCCTCGTGGTGGAGCGGTTACCATACCAGACTGACGCGCAGTGGGTCCTGGCTTCGATTCCCGGCCAGACAGACATCTGAATGATGAATTTATATCTCTGTTCTGGGTCTAGGTGTTTGTCTACCTATTCGTCTTTGTGTGTCCATGGCACCCACGTCACAGGAGTGTACACAAGTAAAACCTCTGTTTTGCATCATACTTGGTGTAAGTATTTATAGTAATTTGGCGTGCCACATTTTTGTCCAAAAATTTAAAGTAAATGTTGGAGATTCCAATGGGATCGAACCCGGAACCTATTATAACAATATCGTCAACCATCCTTGAGCCACTTAGTCGTGGGAAAAGGTCACTGAAGCAATGTTTTTGTTTATTTTTGTTTATAGCATTGTTTTCCCGTTGTTACGAACAGTTTGCGAAATGTTGACCGCGTAAACAAAACAATTAATTTTCATCATTCGTTAATAACTTTTTCAAAATAACCTTTTTTATGTTCATCCTGGTAATATTTGATAGATTTTTCTTACATGGCATTTTTATTTTCTGTAAAGATGTTTTTATGGTTCACCAGACGGTGCGGCGAGAGCAGTGCTCGCCCGAGCTGGGCCCGATGGGGCAACGCGCCCAGAGGACTCCGGATGGCGTTCCTTGCTGAGACCGCGGAGTCCTCTTCACAGCGCCGTGGACGGCCACCGGGGGAGTTTTAGTGCAGTAAAAATCCCACATAACCCGGCGTTGTTCTCGAGGCTTCGGGTACCTTTTGAAGGTTTCACCCTTGTGATAAAAAAGGGTGTACAGAAGTTAATATTAATGTAGGTACACTTATTGTGTGATGAGGTGCGCTGGTTCTCAGACTTCACGTAGATTCTTTAATCTTATTTAGGGTGAATTACCGATACCATGGGCGCAATGGCTTTTTACCATGAATTGGACTGCAGGTTCGTGCCACATCAATTTGATTCAAAACTACACCACTAAATATTATTTATGTGAAGCTTACCTATGAGATGCGATAAACCTTTAAACAACCTTTATAAGACCATAGTTGTATATAGAGCTTTCCTGATCAGCTCAGATTGCTTCTGCGTTCCCAGTAGCCTGTGGTCAGTTTGTAACCCTCAGATTATTATCGTTTCACATAGTTGGAGTTCATATGATCCTATTGAGAAACATAGTCATATACATACTACACTCATCGTTCGCATCCTATTTTAACTTCATGCAAAAAGTCTACCTAAAGCCAATATACTCGTAAGCTGTAAGGCTGTGGGGTTAATTTAGGCGCGTGAGTGACCAGCTAAATATAAAGCGTGGGTGGGCGGGTGTCGCTTAAAGGATGGAGTACTATTAATGATCCTGTCTATTTTTAAAACACTTAAGTATCCTTTTTCATTATGAAAATATCTACAGTTGGTAAAGCATATTACGTTAATTTTTCTAAAAATATTGCGTATTATAATCACAAAACATTAGTTCTCATAATAATTAATAATCATAGGTTAAATTTTTAACAATATTTCAAAATACAAATAAGTTGATACTTTATTTAACAAATTCCATACAAATAAGAATTATTATTTTCAGCCAATTATTATGACTTGTAGAGTTGAACACGTATATTACAGCTACTATAGGCACATTATATCAATCTCGTAAAGAAAACGAAACGTAGTACATCCGGGGCCAATATAAACCGCGGAAGGCTGTGCGGCGACTTCCGGTGCGTGAGTGAGCGGCCAAATATAGCGGTGGGCGGGGAGGGCGGGCGGCTGACGGGTATGGATGGCGTAGTGTTACTGTAATAGACAAGTTTTGTTACGATAAACTATGTTCTGTACTTAGTGTAGATTTACAATGTAGTGAAAAGGATGAAGTAGGAAGTAGTAATTAAGGGTGTATTCAATGCTCAAATAATAATGTTGTTTAAGCTCTTCGCTTTTATCACTTATTTTTTGCAATACTTAAACCTAACGAGAGATGGAAAACATGATAGATATAATGGAACCTAACATACATACGATTACAATACTTTTAAGTTTTAAATAATAAGTTAGGGGTAGGGTAAAATAAATGTATAGGTAACATAAAAGAAAAAAAAATAGAAGGAAATGTAATAAAACAGAATTGTCCTAAAAACTCTTATACATTTTAAGGATCACTAAAGTATGGGAATTGTGAAATAAACATTACAATCGAAATTCGTAACCCTACAAGTACAGTAATAATGCTCTATCTTGGCTGTCAAATACACACACATATAAACTTCCAGGTAGACCTATCATAATATAAATCTGAAGTCATCTCTGTCTCCGTAGTCGGGGATTGGACACGGAACGATTCGCTGCCCTGGTATGATGCACAATACATCCTGCTGATTAAGCAATTCATATTTAGGTACCACTGAAACTGAACCAAATATACTTACATAAATCTATCGTCGTGACTTTAGAAGTTTCTTCATGGTTATGTCATCGTTTCCACAACACCAAAGAAAGCCGTCATTACAGTTAATAAGATCGGGCATTAGATTTATCGGAAGTTCAGTTCCGGTGGGCACGTAATTGCAAGCGAGGCATCGCCGGCAGTAATTACACAATTTACGGCCAATAATGCAAACCGTGGCGTGCGTACTTCGATAGGGTAGATGGGTCAGGGTTCCACATGAAAACACATATTTAGTAACATTTCAATTAACTGTAAGAAAAGAAAAAATATAAATACGATAAAGAATAAAAATCAGATATACTTGTACAAACGTCTATCGACCAAATTAAAAAAGGTACCTACTTAGTAAAATTAGTGATATCAGTGTTACGTTACATCATTATGTCCGTACCTAACTACCTACCTATCAGAGCGATTGTAAAGGCTCTGTCGCTACGTTTCGATAAAAGATACTACTCCTGAGGAATAGAAAAATATTTTTATACTTAGAACCTGCCTACAATTATTATTTATATTTATAATAATGAATTGCATTTGCATTATACCTGAAGTATACAAACCTATTATAAATGAGAATGTACATGCACATATTAACGCGCGCGAAGCCGCGAGCAAAAACTAGCATTTTTGATATGACTACACTACTACTATTACTTTAAGTACCTATCTTAAAGAGCTTTTAGAAATAAAACAAGAAAAAATAAATCCTACGGAACACTACACGCATAATAGATCGTCGCATGCACCCTTATCCTGAGTATTTTGGTTCGCGTGCCGCGCGCCACGTTACACGCGCCTCCGATTGTAACATGACTTCTATTTGCTTCCGCGACTAAATTGCCCCCGGAATTACTTGCATGTAAAAATAGTTCACCTTAAACCACCCATTTATGTGAATTCTGTGTTGTACCGTTATTATGTAAGGTACCAAGATTACGGTCGTAATTGGTTTCGTACGTGCACCCCTGTAAATCAACATAATCATCTCTCAAATTGCTTTTATATCGTTTATAGTAACCAATGTTAGTAATTTACGTAAGTTTAGTTACTAGAGTGTATGCAAATGTAAGTTTATTTTAATAGAATTAAAACATTCAACTTAATTCTGTTTTCGTGTTGGTTGCATTAGAACAGTTAATTGCAAATTATTTCCACTTCAACAATTTAAGTACTCGAAACTACTGACCGTTACAGTATATAAAAAGATACGATCAAAGGGTCAATCACTATACCTCTATAATCCGTCCAATTCGTATACAAATCGGCAGTTGAACCGAACGAGCCGACTCATCCTAACTCACCCGTCATTTGTGTTTGTTTACACAACTGTACCGCACGGTCGGGTACATTCGCGCAATAAAGCGCGTACAATTATTCTAGGTGTCCGCGGGATGAGCCCTGATTAGTGACGGTCAGGTGGGTGCGGTCGATATCCCCCACCCCTAACTACTTCCCCCTGCAATAAACAGGGGGACGATCGCCTGAACTTAAGTATTGATTCGCGCGAAACGTGATTTGTACGCACTCATCTAGAGGTTAGCAGGTAGCGTGGAACTCATCGACTGTCCATCGCTAGCGCACGCTGACTATTGCGGTTGACGTAGGCGCTTGTATTTGGTATTGTCGTCGTGGGCGGTGAATGTATGTCGTACAATTCGGTAATATTGGATCGTGAGTTTTGGCCGGCGATGGAGGTGCGCGGTGGTGTTTACGCGTAAACCGCGGTCAATAGGCCTCGTGCCGCACCTACCGTTGTCTTCGCTCAAACGCGCGTCCGTCACGACATCTAGCGAGTTATGGGCTGAGCTTTCGCCCGCTGTTTTATTTACTAAGTGGTTGAATACCAGGGCGCGGGGCCTTAATTGACGCCGTGATATTATTCAAATGACGTCCACTATTAGTCGTGGATGTGATTAGACAATCTTTGTTTTCTTATAAAACGGCGTGCAATCTTCATTTGAATGCATTAAAATTTATTTTACGACTTTGGTAACGTGAGAATGATTTTAATTTTGCTTTTACGTCGAGATCAGTGAAGGCAAAGATAATGATACCTACTTGTAATATTACCATCTTTGATTAAGAATGTTAAATGTCAAAGACATTTTACATATTTATGACCGAGTTTTGTAATGTCTAAACGGAAAGGTTATAACTTTATAAACTGTATTTTGTTGATTAATGTTTTAATAGATAGTTTATTAAAATCCGACTGGATCTCTTGATATTTGCCCTTATAAATACCTATGTGGGGTTGTTAGCGTGACCAAATAGGGTTGCAAACAGTATTTTTGTAATAAACGTCATATTTTTGTAAAAATGCAAATTTTACATCATATAAATTTAAAATCTCTCTAATAAAATTAGGTGGGGGAAAAAACTGAAAAAGAAACTTTAAGTTGTTTGTGGCTCAGCATATGTACCTATGCTTATTCCATTTTCAGTATTAAAAAATTAATAATGTTGATGTATTGAATTTAAAAAAATATGGTCATATGTACAAATTTCACAATAAAGTATTTACGCCGATTCTAAAACCTTTAATCATCAATATAAAAATAAACCTTAATAGTGACCAGCTAGGTACAGAGCAACTTAACCGCAGATTCAAATAAATTTTTAATTAGTACTTCGCGGACCATATATTCGTTGACCCCCTGTGGTTCAGTTGGTTGGGAACCAATGACTTACGTAGAGCCGTTACGTTTTATAAAGTCATGTGTTCTCGTATTTATTAGGGAAATTAACAAAACCAGATAAAACAAGTTTTAAAGAATGATTTTTAATAACTGTAAAAATTGACAAAACGTACACTAGTTGGCGCCAGTTAATAAATATTCGGAAATTTATTCATCTCCATTTTAAAAAATCTGCAAATTTATCAATGAAAATTTTACGGACTTAATTAAAAATTAAGTTGATTAAATAGAAAGTCTAAACGAAGCCTAAAATGGAAAGCGATAAAGGATATTAATTGAATAACATTATTATAAGTACCTGGCCGACGCGCCCAGCGTTAACCACTTTAAGAACCTACGACATTTCATTTTAATTGACGACGTAAAAAACAATTCGACATATTTTAAGTAAAGTGGAAATTCAAATCCGCAGACATAAATTTATAGGTACCTAACGTTAATATTTTCTTAAGTTTCTAATAAAGATTAAACTGAATTAATGATCCTTAATTCAAGCATAAAGATAACTGTTTATTCGTATATAATGGAAAATAATTAAATGTTGCATATAAAATTTAAATTTCAAATGTCCCCTCCAACTAGATTATGGAGGTTAACAAACAAGTGATTTAAAAACCTATTTTTATCGTAATTAATTCGTTCCACACACCGAGAAGATCGTCACGCGATACATTTGTCATTAAAAGTTTGAATTTGTAATCGATGCGCCATTCAGAGAACTTAATTATTCATTTCTTCATTTGAATGAATTTCCCACGTTTGCTAAAGATATCTCAATATGGAACATGTAGTAACGTTTGTACAAAACGTGTTATGTATGTTGTGTTTCTGCCCCACTGTTGGGCAAGGGACTCTTAGGCCATAGCTCTCAGGCCATCTCCCGCGCTAAATACAGCACTATTTTATTTACAATGCTTCTTTAAAATATTATTGAAAATGAATAATATTGTAGAACATTATTTTTGTAGTTGACTCAAGCTAGGTGATCCTTGTGCATAATATAAAACATTTTTAGTTATGCAGCTGTGATGTAAAAAAAGTTTTCCTTTCTAACTACTTAAGCTTAGCAAGATACGATTTCACTTTTAGCTACACATGAGTTTTCAAAGAAAACGTTAATATGTACTAAAGTATTTTATAGAATAGAAGAAATAGTTATTAAGCTAGGAAAACTATTATAAAAGACCTTGCTGAACAAAAGAACCTGACAAAGGAATTTATAAATTTAAACAAGGTACAGTCACAGAAAGACATTCACAATACCGTTACGCGACAAACCGATCTAGAAATTGGCAAACCAGAAAGCAATAGAAAATCGATAGCACATTTAATATGAAGCGGTTTATGCCTATCCAATTAATTAGACGACTGCCCCAGAACGGTAATGTTTCCGGTGGCGTATGAAATCCGCGGACTGGTAGACAGTCAAATGGGATAATGTTTCATATTAGCATAGACGAGAAATCTTTCTTTAATGTATGGGTATGTATGTTACTATACAACCATTTTTGTGAGTGTGTTCGGAGTTTGAATACCGGGTATGCCCTTTTTATTAAGTTTTGTACCTAATAAGCATATCAGATAAAAATATCTACCTAACTTAAAAAAGTTTAAAGAAAATGATCACAAGAAAACTTGTCTCGGCTCCCTACGCTGTTCTCAAAGGTATACCTATGTCTGTACTTAATCTATGGAGTCTATGGTACTTGGACTACGATGTAGGAATTCTGAAGGAGACTTATGCCTAGCTGTGGGTACTACTGGGTACTAGAAGAATACAAGCTGAGCTAAAAATAATTATTACAGGGTCATTCAACTAATCAACCATTACCGCATAATTATCATATATTAGAGCACGTTTTTAAGAATCCCTTAGGCTTGTTAATTTTCTCACGGTTTCCAGTTTTACCAGTAAGTACTTTATTACCATTTATCTGTAATTCTTGTGATAATTATATAATTTTTAACACACATAACTTTTTATATTAAAAATTGCGTGGCATTTGCAAACCAAACTTCGGCATAGAGGCCAAAGTTCATACCACTAGGCCATCACTACATTACCATAATAATATGTTATTTCCAAATTTACAGAACTTTAGCAAAACATTCCGTCACTACAGCATTGTCCTCTCCCAGACAATGAGTAATGATCATCGATTGACGGAAGCTATAGCGGAGTACAGTGGGGAGCGGGTGTCGTGATTTTGGAGTCACCCCTCGAGGGTGCACTCACGCTGTTCATTGCGTTAATTGACATGAAATTTCTATGCCTAACGTCAAATCAGAAAGTTTTTACGACTTGTCATATAACTTGATTTCTAATGGATTATGCGTGGTATAGTAGTAGAAATCCGGGTTTTAAAAAAAGCAATAATTATCTGATTTTACGATTATTAAGAAAGTATTAAGAAGAAATTGTATGTTATTATCAATGTACAATTGCAAATAAAATGTCAAAATTCTTAATATTTTATTTGCAAGTTAACCTATAACTAAATAAAACATGCAATTAAACAATAATAACAAAATTGATTTGAAATCAAGATACGAAACTCATATTAAGGCACGACTTATAAATACATTTTGTTTTAATCCAACTTTGCCAAACTATTTATTAGCACAAAGTAGCACACATTATATATATATACGTTTTAACATTTATTAACAACATCAAAATCTATAAATAGAAAGATAACACTCCGATACAATTTCTAAGTCAGTAAGTTAACAGCTTAAATCGGCTTACGACTTCCAGCCTCGTTGGGTCACGCGGGGCGGGCGGGGCAAATGAAAAATAGCGCAATTAGCCTCACGGGCAGAGAATAACTTACTCATCAATACTACTACCAATTCAGTAACTGAATGATCCCAATAAAGTAACTACTATAGAGCATTGATTAGCGTAAATTATATAGTTTTTCTTTTATTGATTTACAATACGAACCGTACAAAAATAAATATTTTTCTTTTGTACTTTTTGAATACTAAAATGAATGACATATCTGGTAGAATTATTATTAAAACATGACACATTACTGTTCATAAATATCAAAAGATCTGGTAAATGAACTAAGTAAGTAAGTTAACAACTAAGTACAACTTCCGGCAACCTATTTAGTTCACGGTGGGGCGGGCGGGGCAAATGAAAAATAGCGCAATTAGCCCCGCGGACAGAGAAAAACTTGCTCATCAATAACGATGCCTCACTACGAATTCACTGGAAATAGAACGATCGTGATAAAATTATAGTTAGTAAAAATTATTTGGATTTTTATTTAAAATTATTTACAGATAATTTTGAACTTTGGCTCAGCATATGAATATCATACCTATACTTTATATAATTTACTAGTTTAGTTTTTACTAGTAGGTTTTGCTTACCCAAAACTGAATTTTCAAGAATTGTATTGATCATTTCGGATTGATCTTTATAATATGTATTTGCTATTTTAATTTACATAACAAAATACACTTTGTAAAAAAATTAAGTGTGTATCTATTACGGTTCAAGAAATAAATTCCGTTGATAGACAGACAGACAAATTCATTTTAAGTCAGAGGACTTAAATTTTTACCCTTTGAGTAGAAAGTCCTAAAATTATGTCAAACCCTTAAAATATCGGTCATTTAAAAATGTCAACACTTGCATTCGGATTAATTGAGTTGAGTTGACGAGTCTTGACGAGTCTTGACTTTTATTGGCAAAGTTAATTAATATTTTTGAACCTTTTTGTAAATGTTTAATCGCAGAGTTTCACTAATGTCAATATAAGCATTTGATGTAATTTTACTAATATTTTTATCACCAAATTTTATTAATACCTATACGGTTATGTTAATTTGAAAAATATTCCATCAAATAATAGAATTTATAACAGTTATTAGTATAACCATAACTCTACAATAATTTTATGTGTTTTTAACTTTACTAATTAGACGCCTCCAATAAATTACGCAGAAAAAACAGCACTTTGTTATGGCAAAGCGGAGTTTGGTTCGATCAATCATTAATTTCGCGTCCAATAAATCAATAAAGCGACCATTAATTTCGCGTACCACAGTCTTGGATGCTGCTAAATAATGGACACCCATCAGGTTTCATTAGCGCCGAGCGGGGGCGCCACCGGCGACCGGCGGCCGGGCGCCGAACGTCTTCGCTCGATCAATACCGGACGGACGCGGCCGAGTCGCTTCGGAAAACCCCGAAGATTCCCGAACGGCTCCGAAGTCGCCCGAAAGCGCCGCACATGACAAATGTCACAGTGATAGGGTCTGCAGTTTCAGGCCCCGTGAAAATTCAGTAAAAAGTGCATTCAGTTCTGCTCTGTGATAAACATTTGTGACGTGGTGCGGTTTTCGTTGGGACATTGACGTTACAGTGTATAGTGTAAGTAGAATTACATGTTATCCGTGTCGCAGGTTCTGTCAGTTTGCGTGTGGTGTATCGACACCTCGTTTTATCAATGATAAGAGATTTGTGATTGTTTGGAAATACTGCCGAGCTCTAGTTCGTAGGATTTAGTTTAATGTTAAGTTCTGAGGTACAATTATAAAGCTTGATCCCGTAATATTAGCGTTAGTGTAATTTGCTACTTTGTTTTATTTTGACGCTAAAGCACTTTACCCTAGTCATAAAACCTCGATTAGTTGTATTAAGGACTTAGTGCGATATTTAAACTAAATTATTTTTCACTAATTGCATTGAAATACAGTGTTTAATTGTAGCTAAATAAAGAAAATACAGCATTTAATACAATTACAGGGTCGACCTCACTGCGCATGTCAGAATCTTGAGCTTTGCGTCATGCATGTTTTAAACAAATATTTCTAAGAAAACATATTAAAATTAGGTATTTGTAGATTATATCGCATGAAAATCTTAAAAAAATAAAGTTAATTGATTTAAAATTAAAGTTACTTACACTAAAATTACTGCTGTAATATATGTTTTATAAGCACATAAATAATTGCGCTGACATAATCTTAATAATTAGGTAAGTACGTAATTATGATGATAAAATCATCGAGGTAAATTAATTTTAGTAAATTAATTGCATATTTACAATTGTCGAATATTTATCACAACAAGTACCTATCTATGTACTTTTAAAAATTGGCAATATATTGGTTAAATTGGTAATATATTTTAATTGTTTAATGTTAATAAGGAATGACTTACAGTCACTTTAATGTATGTGTCGAAAATAGATTTGTTCAAAATAAACATGCTGCGCAGGTACGGATTTTCTCTCTAATTAATTTTCACCTTTCATTAGTTATTTCTGAAGGCTGACCTTGACCGAGTAAGCTGAAGCCTCGTGGAGTGGCAATGCAGCTAAAATTATATTTAGACCTCCGAGAGCGGGAACTTCACCCCTTTGTCGTCTAACATGTACCGCAGCCGCGAGGGGAGGAGGGTCATGTGAATTTGGTTGCATCTGAGCTGTCAAACTGACATTTGGTTGTCGTTAGCGGGATGAAAGGGAAACGGGCTGGGGAAATGGAAAAATGTCAAGTTGGAATTGACATGTTCTCATACTGTTTTTTTAGTGTTGTGTTTGTAAGCGGTTATATTGACTGAATCAATTTTCGCACGCTTACTGGGTTCCGATATTAATTTAACTAATGAAAGATAATATAGTATTAAATTGCATAAAAACGTCATATTAATGTAGAGTTGGTAATTAAATTAATTCGTTTTCTGTTAACCGGTTATTTTTTATAAAATATATATTGTATAGATTTTCTTAAGGAAATCTTTAAATTAATCATAAGTAGGTACCGTAAGCTAGGAATAAGCTGACCTCATAATGATCACAGCTGATCGTATAAAATGTTTTCTAAGTTATCATCTTTTCCTGAAAGCAGACGCAATACCGTTTACATACTAGTAAATTATTCGAGTTTTACTTGAGCTGAGCATCTCTATCATTAAGTAGTTAAATCAAACGTGTGCATAGCATTCAACCCTGGGCCTTAACAATCAGAATTTTTTATTAGTATTTTGTACAAATACAAATAGTTCACGTTGATATGCCCGTTTGATACTTACGTTATATAAAAAAATCCGCGTCTTAGCGCATCTACATAATTTGCGTCAGAAAATAATATGACCCCGTAATCAGAGATCGCGTTGACACACGACAGCGTCGGGCGGACAAACAACTTTCAAATGTAAGCCGCCGTTAACCTTTGGTCCCGGTTCGACGCCCGGGCCGAACACCGCTCGTTTCTAAAATAATTATAAATTATTGGATGGCTTTAGAAAAATTACCTGCTCAAGTTGCTTGCACTTTTGAAATTTCTAGTGTGTGTACAGACCCTTATATAACAAACCGATGATGGAATCTCTTGTTAAGTATTGTTTTATCAGATCTAAAATAATAAATAAGTATGCTTATTCAAACATGGCGAAGTTACATTCAAATTTGAGCAAGTTAAATCGAATTAATTTTTTTGTTGTTAGTTTTAGGTTTTAGCCCACTTAAGGCTATTAGGTCTGAAGTAAATATTTTTTAAATTGGTATAGACGTTATTTTACTGAAAATAACTAATAAAGTTGTAAATATGTATTCAAATGTACTCATTGCAAGAAAATTAACTATTTATGAAAGTTATAGCGATTATCAATTGATTGCTTTAACAACTCGTAACAACAACCTCACGACGGTATGCGAATTTTGTAGTAATATACTCGTATTATGCGTTATTAAAGAATACTTTCAATAATATGAGTTGTAATAAAGAACTTCAAGTTTTTATCGTTAGACAAATGGAGAATAGATACAAATGACTAAACTTTTCAAATATTTCTATTATGTATAAAAATATAATAGGAACTATAATATTGTAATCTAGAGATAATACCTCTGTAATCTATAAATCGTTAAGACATATTTTGATTTTTGATGTCTTGAAACGGTTTCCTTTTAGTGTCGTAGGAACTATGTTCAAACATATTATGCAGTCAAAATAAGAATATAAACAAAAATAACATTTAACTGAAATGTTTTACCCGATTGTTAAAAAAAAGTATGTATTTTTACATCTATGTATATTTTTTAAATCGTAGAAATAATGAAAGTTTATTATTCAGATTTTTTTTGCAAACCTTCCTATTTAGTTGAATTTTTTAGTTTAAAATGTCAAGTTGTCGTTTCTATTCTTATTTCGATATCACATCATATTATCGCATAGTGCAGTATGAATAATAGTACATATCGCACAGAATATAATTACGCGTATTAAACGAATAGATATGAAAATATATGTAAAAGTGTATGTTTGTTTGTATGTGTGTTCACACCCCTGTCTCCCCGCAGCGCGGGCGCGCGGCGTCGGGCATGCGCGGCGTAGCATGAGCGGTGCGCGCGCGCACGACCGCGACCCGCCGCGCCAGCACCGCTCCCACCACCATCAGGTACCGTACCATGATAGTTTACCACGACCAACTACTTTGCTATGTTATACTGTAATCTTATCATAAGATTACAGTTTAAAGCAACGATTGCTACATCATGGTAACATGATAGAAATTTACAATAACGATCTACTTTGACAACGTCATGTGACATGTTTTCGACGATGAACCAGGTAGAAGTGATGGAATTCTTTTTCGACTGCAGTGATTCCACTGAACCTATGTTTGTCAGATCAGCGTAGAGGAGACACAACAGGTGTTGAGATTTGAAGATATTATAAAGAAATCGATGCCTACGACATGTAAAGCGGATTTAAAATCTACAGACATTGCACGTAACAGCCGCATAGCGTGCCAGACAAAATATTCTCCCATATAAAATTTCTAAGCGTAGGTACCTATAGCGCAGACATGGACCGTACCTGTCAAAAATTATATGGGACAATATGATTTTATTTGAGACGGTACGTTCCATATCTGTAGATGTAGGTAATAAAGCTTTATAGCTAGGTAAAATAGGTAACCTACGACACAATTGTTCTATTCTACGGCGCCAGCGCAACACCTATTCTTGTTTCTTAATAGCGGTGTGGAGCTGCGGGGTGCTTGTTTGAAGGGTGTGATAAGTGTAATGCTACGAAGCGTTCCAATTTAGTCCTCAGTAGTAACAACGTCCTTGTACTTAACCACAGGTGGAGCTCCTGCATGACTCCGCGTAACGACTGTATTAAAGGACGGAAAATTATAAGAAAACAGTAAAATACCAGTATCACTGTTTTTTATAACATAATAATAATCCAATTTTACTATATTTAAAAAAAATACACTTAAGACATTGTAACATAAAATTACCTACAGTCGAAAATATAACTTTTTCTTTTCGAAATCGGTTAAAAATAACAATGTCTGCCGTTATATAATGCTTCGAAAAAATTAATATGTTAAAAAACCAGAATTGTATGTGTGTTGTAGGTACATTTGCCTACACCAAAAAAAAATGAATTTTGTAGAAAAACATTTTTGTACAGCAGAACAAACGTATTTACATCGACAGATTAACGAAGAAAGAAAAAAGAAAGAAGCTATAAAAATGTAACATACACATATTTAAATAACGTACATTTTTGGAATCGACAATTCATTATAATTTCCGGTATTCCAAAAACTCGGTAATTTGCGAAAACTAAAGAAAAATGTATAAACTTTACGGCCATTAATTAAAACTTTATTCGTAAAAGCCTTCGTAGTTTGCAATTAAACGATTTCGCGTATGAGTAGAGCTTGCCAAAACGTTCCGTTAAAGCAATTGCCGTTTTTTACCTCTAATTAAGGGAAATAAAACAATTTGGGCGCAACAACAATTATTAATAATATTTGCGCGTAGACATGTAGGTATGCCTACGAACCTATAGCAGTTACATAAAAGGTAATTATTCGCCACCCACGCAGTTTGTGATAAATTGGCTCTATGAATTTTAATTTAAGGGTAATTTATTTGAATAGTAGTGACTTATGTTTAAATAAATTTATACACTTTCTTTTGTTTTAAGTTGTTTTTAATTTTTTACGCCAAATACTTCTTGTTTGGGGTTTACAGAGACTCTAATGTGCCAGTGGCCACTTCAATGGCATATTTTTTGCTGTCGCTTCCTAAAGAGATTAATTAAATATTATTAATCAGATTAATTCCAAAAATTGACACTTAAAATGCTGAAGACATGAGTGTATGTAAAGAATATATTTAGATTAAAATCAATATTTATATAAGTAACAAAAAGTAAGCATCTTCGCCTTAACGACCTAGTCTCTAGTGAGGAGCAATTAAGATTCAATTGGCGAATTTTGCGCAATTACCTCAAATTGTTTATTATTGAGCGATCTGCGTTCTGCAACATTATGGTCATGACCAGAATTTTTTGTCCAAAAAATTTAAATGCAACAATTTGTGTCATAAAAAGTTTTTACAATATCTTCAATTACAATTTTATTAAACTTCTATAGCAATAATAAAGTCAAAAGTTCCGGTCTTAATTTACATATCTACGTTGTTCACAAATGTGTTTGTATCAACGTGAACTTATGCACCTACCTAATATAACATACAAAATATAATAAACTCATAATATATTAACATGAAATAAAAGATTCGGTTAGATAGGTATCCAATGTTACCGAAGTATCATATAAGCTATGATATAAGCTTAGAATACATTGTTTTAACCAAGCATCGCTCCACATTAGGCATTTCGACCTTCAGCCCTTACACACACACTGTCCTTGTGTGTCTACACAGTAAGAGATGTGCATAAAATCCACGCATCTAACTGTGGGTCAGACGACCTTGTCGGCCCGAGCGGCGCGCGCGCATCGCCACGCCTATCGGGGGAGAGTGGGGGGAGCTCGCCTATGCCTATGATTAATGCTGCATTGTTATGAATTATCTGTTAGTCTGATGATGAGTGATCAGTCGCTTCTGTGTGATGTATCATGATTTTAGCAATGTTTATAGTCGTGATGAGTTTGGTATGACGTGATTTGATACGTAGAGATTCGGTCGAGCGACTCTTGCACTATTATTAGAATGAGGAAACCACGCAAATTTGATTCACAGCTTTATCTTCGGAAATAATAGCGCAAAAAATGGATACACCGTCTAACGTTTAGTTGCTCTTCAAGGTTAGATTTTTGTATTCTTAAAAGTACACGAATTTTACTAAGAGCATCTTTATGTTTAGGGCTAACAAGTATTTATTTAAAAAATAGTTTAATCATTTTCCAAGATTCATCCGTAGTTTAATGCAGAGAATGGTATAGTCCAATCAAGAATTTCCAAGTAATAGTGGCAATTAATTTAAAAATCGCTAATTCTATTTACCTTTTATGTCATTTTGGAATAACAGTACATTGGAACCCTTTGAATTTGCGACGTAATATCAAAACGACAGATTTACGAGCCGGCGGGGCCCGCTTTTTTCCCACTCGTTACGTAAGAATAGCGAACATAACTGTCCTCTGGCGGGAACCGAACCGCATACCGCGCGGTCGCTGGTGCTCGCCGATTATTCAGTAGTTTCTCAGAAAGAGTGGCGGCGTACAATAAATTTTGGGCACCCGAGCCTTATTATGCGGTACGGCCTACATTCCTGAAGCTACAATTTGCACAATAAAAAGTTGCTTTGTTCAGTCTATTGTTTTGAGTTTTGGAGTTAATAAGCGCATAGAAATGACTACTGGTTTGCTACTTATGGTTGTTAAGAGCATAAAATATTTTTTTGGAGAAATGAACATTTATAGTCTTTGATAATTAGGATGATAAAATTTAATCGACGGGTCCTCTGAAACACCCACTATTCTATTCTAAACTGAATTTAGTTCTCGTAAGGTTAGAATTATCTAATTCAGTCATTTAAAATACAGATCGATATGCCAATGGTAGGTATATACTAAGATTAATATTTTACAAAGTCGTGAAAACTATTCATTGTAACAATAATAAATTATTCCAGAAATCACTACATTTCCAGCCACCGGATATAAAAATATTCAGTAAATCAGTAACTCACCTGAAACATTGAAAGCCTACAATGCATTTTGGTCGCTGAAACCGAAGGCTTGCGCGGTAGAGTTGTCCAATATATTCCGAGTGACCTAGTTCGGATTGGACAGCTGACAATATTGTTTTATGTTATAAATTCAATAAAATATGTCCAATATAATTAATAAATGTGGTAGATGGATAGGTGATCTACTTTGATTATTAATTGTGCGTTGATTGCTTGTTTTCCTGGTTTAATTTATTATACAATGATATTTAAGTTAATATACCTATTCTCCGTATATATTCTTGTCTATTTGATAGATTGCTTCAGTGATGCTTACACTGCAACGTAGAGTTTATCGAATAGAGTTTATTTATAGATCGACCTTTTAAATTGATTACATCCATGTAGAATATTTTTACGTTTATAGTGCGAATTCTATGAGGAATTCAAAATAACCGTAACATATTATACTACTACTCCATGCTAATAAGCAACTTTATATTTTAATTTATTGATTTGGATTGTATGCTTATATATAAATCTGCATTACTGCAACCAAAATACATTTAAGAAATTGTAAGCATGGTAAAATATACTCCAGGTCTCTCCCACTTATAAAGACAGATAAGTGTTCAGTTTTTTTTTCGAATTGTAATGGAGGATAAATACATAGAGTTGCAACCAAGTGAGGTACACGTTCGTTTACTGCCTGGATTATGTCTATTAAACGCATTATTTGACAAACGGTATCGTATTTCAAGACCATTAACAGTCAATCAATGAATCTACAACCTCATTGATGTTCTATAAGCCACGTAACCAGTCACAGACACCTCCACCCGACTACACCGCTAGATGTGAATGACACAATACGCGATATTAACATAATATATACTAAACATATTTCCATCCGCAATATAACAGAAGATCGGTGTAATAAAATATCTTGAAAATATGGTTTACGAATATATTGTGCATAAGTTATGCAAAGAAATAAAAATAAGTGATATTTCTTTAAAATAATCCTCTTCTCTCATGTTTAAAGAATCTGTGTAATATCTTCACGAAGCTTTTCTACGTAATCACAAAACAATAATAATGTGAAAATTATATAATGGTGGATTCTGATCAAAACTCGTTAAGTAACCCTTAACTGCAATGCAGTACGATGAATGGCTATAGGTATACGCCCAGTGCCCAGCGGGATGACATTTATGTTTAAATATATATTATTTTTTACTTTTTAAACGCGGGTGAAACCGCACGGATCAGCTAGTACAATTTATAAGTTCGTTAAAGTCGTGCGATTAAGCAATTTCGTGTGCGCGGTCCTCTCTACGCATTCTAAACGCGATAATACGGAACCCGCGTTCAATTCGTTCCCAGCAACACTCGCCGCAGCGAGACAAAATAAAACCACCGACGAGCATTATTCTGGACATTTTTCTAAGTCAATTAAATGCGGCCGAAGATGGCCGCCCTCACTCCCGCCCGATTGTTTTTCGTCGGCGATTTAAATCGTTTACTGTTATTAGCAATGCTATGTAGCGGGATATTTAGTTAGCTATGAATTCCAGAATAGGTATGCTTTTTGCAAACAAGAGTGACATCATTAGGTGATCTTCAATTTTTAGTTCACGACCATTCGGAATTTAATGAGCTCTAAGAACTCGGTTAGTTATCGTGTGAGCGGATATTAGAATATGTACCGTTAAATAATAAAAATAAGTAGGTAGGTATTTACGTTTGTCGCTCCCATAGTACACTATGGTTCTCTAACATAGCTGCCATGTTCTCACAAATAAGCACCCACACCCAGATACCAGAACTTACGGGTCTCCTCTCCAATTGAAAATGGTTTAAACCATAGTGCGCCGTGCCGGTTAAGTGCTGTACGTTGCAAAAAGTTAGATTTTACTTATTGTTGTTTTTTTGGAAATTCTCTGACATTTTTTAACGAGTTTTATTATATAGGTAAAGAATATAATTTTTTTTTAATATGAATACTTATGCGATTAATGATATCAAAGAGAATCCAAGGTTTTGATTCTTAGACCTTTAAAGTGAGAGACCGAAATTCATTCCACTTGCTCGTCACTTTTTTTTTGTCGAACCAAAACTGCATTAATTAGATATATGCCGAGATGTCTGCGTGCTGTTCGTCACGAAACAAAACTGTTATTTGGAAAAAATACATAGTTGAGTAAACAGATCTTTCCTCATTTCACTAGCCCGAATACTCTATTTCATTGAACTCTTCTAAAATGGCATCGAAAACAATAAAAATTGTACGCTTTTTTGGTCGCGCGATCATAAAGGTGCCCACACACGAGCTAATGAGTCGCCGTAGATTTACGACCAATAAATAATGTTACTTACATGTAATGGCCATAAGCGCACGAGGTACGCGACTTGTGAATTTGTCCGAAGCGAACTCTAATGGCTGTTATAAAACTGATGTTTGATCTATTGTTATCTTCTAGCGTTTTGTCTAAAAACTACGCCTCTTTACCTTATGTAAAGCAGCCGTCGAATTAGCGTATAAAGGTACCTTCATGGTTCACTTGCGGTAAAACCGCTACGTCTGTTTCGACATTAGAATATTAGAGTTAAGCTGCTGTCTTTTGGTTTGAAGGGTTTGTTAAGGATGATCCACTTATTGTGCTGCAAATTATGCAGCATACGTTTAAGGTAGAATTGCAATACTTTTTGAGCTAGTTTAGATAAGCCGGGGTGAAAACATAGGTATGGGCGACGGACGTGGGTTTTATTACTTTATTTTCTTTACTATTAAAATAAATATCTCAATTAATCTACTAAAATATGAATTAAAAATAGACATTAGTCTATGGTTTTAATCGAGACATTGGTCTTAATATTGTGATTCAGTTACATAGAGTGGAATTAGTTTTTGTATTAAGCGAGTACATTCATGCAATTAACTTGAGGATATTAAGCAAAAATAAAACCTTCCTTATTAGCCTTTCTTTAAACGAATAAAGCCGTTTTATGGAATTTTCTATTAGTAATGTAAATGAGTCATTGCTTTACGGATATTGAGAACATTAATTTGGACACAGCAATAAAATAATAGCCGTAAAGAGTTCGTAGACCCATGATTTACATGTATGTTGGTATGACACACGAATTCCAAAAACGATTTAATGTATATAAAATCTAATCTCATGTTCAAGGAAATCGCTGTTTTTAAAACAATTTATCTTCTTTACTGACTTAAAAATGGAGGTCTGTAAATATTTCTGTTCTGTAGTTTTATTTTGTGTTTTAGTTGTCGCATCACATGAAGGGAAATATGTTTATGTATTTCGAACTAAATTACGATACTTGTGTTGTAAAATAGTTCATAAAAGTTATTGTTTTTAAATAGATTAGATTGACTCTAAATTAAGCACTTCGTTGGAACTATGCTACCGCGTTATGCGCGAGTCGGCATTTGTTGCTAACTATATCGCCGTGCGTTGATATCACTTACCTAAAAAATAGACATAGTTATCTTTCGATTTTTTTAGCTACAGTAAAAAACAAATTTATAAGTAACCTAAATATTTCATTTAGATACCGAACCTGGATCCCTCGGAACGTTCCGCCAAACATGTACGTATAGGAACTCATATAACCCATCTAAATAAATAAAGTAATGCAATAATCTTATTGCATCCTCCCAGGGCGCTCCTTATTCTATAAAAAAGAAATAATAAATAATAACTAATGGCTGTAAAAGGAGAATAACAAACGTACTTCCACTCTCAGTCTACACTCACACGTACCATAAACAAAATCATGAGAAGATCCATGCCCAGCAAAGATCCAATGAAATGAAATAAAAATAAATTATTGCAGAACAAATAGTTTTTCATTGTTGCTATTTCATTTGTTTGGACAGATCTGACAGAGAGGTATCACCACCATTATCATTTCTGGCATTAATTCAGTTTTACGTTTCAGTGGAAGGGTATATAGGTTGGTTCATTGAGAAATATGAAGTGACCATCTTATTCCTAAGAAGATGCAATTATGCACACGTATGGAGTTTCTTGCGCCGCATCTTCTCCATAACGAATAAACCTTCCGAGGCGGTGGTAGAGTTTTGACGTTCAAAAAGTGTTCAATATGAATCAACT
>DWPV01000969.1:0-23325 GCA_018251915.1 Urbanus proteus proteus | reverse complement strand
ACTTGCTTTACTCATAATGTTATAGTAGAAGATCGAAAGTAAATAGAAATTATTAAAAGTGCTCAACGAAACTAAAGTGGTTTTCACTTCAATAAATTACGATATTTGAAGGTTGCAGAACACAAAGGGTTCTACAATCGACTTTAGAGGCACCACCGTCACATCTATTTCTACCTTAATACCTACCCTTAATACATTCGTTTTAAGCGCTTATGTAGTCGAGTTCAAAGTAAATTGTGTGGTATGGAAGAGACAGGTATACGACAGTTTTAAACTTAAGGCGAATATATTATTTGAAACAATTTTCTGTTTCGTCAAGAGTAATTATTTTAAAATTTACAAGTACTACGAAGTTTTACTGATTATTCTCCGTCGACCATAAATTTTCTTTATAACGCAGGTACGATACAAAAGTCCTATAAATTTTGATATTTCTGTAGAGTTAAGACATGACATAATACTTAGAACAATGTCATATTTTATTAGTTTTTATTAACATTTTTAGATTCATGTAACCCACAGACTATACCTTATAATCTACTACACCTCATAAATTAATACTTGTCATTTTGCCACTAAAATATAATATTTATATCGCCATTAAATAATAATATAAAATTCTAACTTCCGGTAATAAATGTATGAAATACCTAGACATACTAAACGAAATAATCTGTGTTTCTCGTTTTTCTTTCGTCTTTTTATTTTGTAAACGCTTAAAGAAATTTGACCTCTACCTGAAGAGGTAGAGAATTAAAATTTTAAATACGTAGGTATATGTACTTTATTTCGATTAACACACAATTTTTTTTGCAAATCTACACACAAACCAACGTTCTTAATTCTACAATACTATCGATAAAATCGGAAGATTTTTAATGTCAACGCTAAGTAATGATGAATAATCCACAACAACGACTATTTTTTATATACACGCAGTTAGTGGAGAGAAGACCTGCCTACTAGGTTTTTTTGGCAATACGTCCCCGTTTGATCGTAACTACACTAACCGACTTGTAAAGTTCAATGCCACCGCGCCAGGTGGTGTAGCACGCAGCCCTAAAGTTACTAGATGTGGCACAGAATTTTATATGAATAATTGGTATAGTAACATTAACGTGTAATATGTGTATATTCTTTGAAAAGTATATTATTATGTGTGTCGTATATATTATAATATTGCAAAAATTTGTTATTTAAAAAACACAATTACAATAGTACAATTTAACAGCCCACCGATATGTTTAGGAATGATAGTGATAAATAGATAAAAATATCTAATATAACTTATATTTACTTTCCCTACCTTTAATGGTCAAAACAGACAACATTAACACGTAAAAACACACGTTTCCACACGAATGTTGAAAACCTAATTTAAAAAGTGAAAATAGTAATGTTCACAGCAAAACACTTTATACTTTTATTTGACCCTGTGACGTCGACTTCGTTATTGAGTGTAAGAGTATCACGTTCATTCATTGTACCGTGTCACGTCCACTAAATACGGTCTCGCTCTCGAATATACCCGTAATGATAGCTTAGAATCGCTAGCGGCACCGATACTCTTGTCATTCTCCGACACACTAATAGAATAGGATAATTATTTAACTGTAATGGTACACACGATCTGTCAAACTTTCGCTATTAGTTCTAAACTGGCGTTTAATTACTGTAATTATTTTTTATTACACGAATTGCGCTTCGCATGTAAATAAAATGCACTTTCTAGTAACTACCGTTTACTATATCTTTGACTGATAGCGCTGGAATTACAACTAGTTTGTCATCGTGTTTTATTATTAAGTCAATAAAACTAAATAGAATTCCACGAACATTTCTGTTTTGGCTGTAGATTTTATACATTGTCTACGACATTTTGAAGATAGAGATAAAACTAATTAGACACAGTATAACGTTAAAATTTATCAAGATGTGTGGGTAACAGATTCTGATTACGAAATATACAGACTTCTTCATCACTACATAGAGTACATAGTATAAAACAAAGTCGTATTCCGCTGTCAGTCCCTATGTATGCTTAGATCTTTGAAACTACGCAACGGATTTAGGTGCGGTGTTTTTGTATAGATAGAGTGCTACAAGAGGATAGTTTATATGTCATTTATTGCGTGTGAAGCCGCGGGCAAACGCTAGTATATGATAGGTATGATACGTTCCAACTTTTTTAATATTCACGGGTAAGCTTCTTATAACCTGCTTCTTATTATTCCTATAACCTATAGCTTCTTATACCTGACATAGAACTCACTGTGGTTTACATATGACATACGTTCAAGAACAGTGACCACTTAACATACTTAACGATTGGGTTACATATGAGGCAACCATCTCGGTCTGCAGGAAGGACAAGAGATTTGGATTCGTCTTTACGTATAACCCTTGCTCTGTATGAAAATTTGTAAGACGCGTATGACAGTGACCATTTACTCACTTACCGGTGGGTTGTAAGCTCTTTGCCAGTTAACTCTTAAAAAAATATACACGACGAATAGATAACCTCTCTTCCTTTGGGAAGTCGGTTAAAAATAAATTCAGACTGTGTACCTATTCGAGACATGTATAACGCAAACAATGAGATATAACGCATGCAAAATCCCACATGTAAAATCTTCACATACTTGAACATAAACCTCAAATTGTTCATTGACAAAGTAACAATTTCCCATTCCCCACATTCTCAGATTCATAGAGCTATAACACTTAGATTAGAATAACCATACGCAAGCCTGTCTGTGAGAGTGTCGAACAAATAATAAAATGGGGAAGACAACAAACCTATATTTATCTATGTCTAATCACTTTATTAGATTAGGTAATTTGCTTTCTTTTTTCCATGGACGTATTTTAAGCAGGCTTCCCTTCTCTAAGTATATTAACTCTATCTTCAGATTGCCCTCACACCTGCCACGAACATAAACATAATGATAACTATTCTCTTTCTATTTATATGAGTATCTCGCCGCCGAAGGTTTATAACGCAAATTGCTCTTATTGGCCGTTTACGTCATAAATGCCTCGACTTTCCCTATATTTCGAAATTGCAGGTAAATGTATTGGTAGTAGTAGTTTTGTTTAGTTTTTTACGCGTCAGAAGGAGGGTAATGTGTTTCGAGCGTATGTATGTACACTATGTACTTATGTATGTATATATGTAAATATGTTTGTCCATTCCTTTGGCACACCCTATATCTCAAACGGCTTGACGGATTTTAACATACGATGTGTGGTTGGATTAGTCACAATTTTCATAGGAACAACATAGGCTATATTTTTTAAATACAGTGCATGAAAACTGAAGAAATAGATTTTAAGCAGTCGAGTTTTTTTTTATTTTTTTAATAAAAGGTTATAGTTTATAGGATAGAAGTAGCAAACGATCAATCCAGATATTAGTGGCTACTACCGCCCACGGACAATATCTTAGACGGTACATAGAATGAAGACTTTCCTTCTAGAATCTTCTTAGTATCGTTAAATGATCTTAAAAGATCTAAGGTTTAGTTTATTCGACTATCAATTTACCAAGTCTATTCTTATGAATGCGCATGGAATCTGAATCCTATTTCCCCTATTATATAGAAAGACATTGATTTGTAGTGAAAGGTTAGATATGCGGGCAAAGCCGCAGGGCAAAGGTTAGTCATAAGCCAATGTAATATGCAGCTATGAGAGGAAATTACACCCTTGTAGTGTAGTAGACGAACTCTATACTATTATTTTATCGTTTTCATAATCACAAATTGATTGAGCCAATATCAACATATACTAGCTATTGGAAAAGGCAAAAAGAGACACTTTTACCATCTATACAAATAAATAAAATTAAAGTGTCTGTTTGTGATTTCAACATAACAAGTTTTTACTCAATTTATATGAAATTATACGCAATACCAATACTAAATTACAATATACAAAAATTGTCTGTCTATCTGTCTGTTTTGCTGAGGTAATCTTCTAAACGGCTGGACAAATTTTGATGAGACTTTCACTGGAAGATAGCAGGAGGTCTAGGGTTTTATCGCGCGCTGCTCGGGCATGCAGCCCCCGTCGCGGGAGACGGGATTTCAGTTATATTTAATTATCTATTCCTTTTTACTTTTTATAGGCGGGTGAAACTGCGGTGACTTGCTAGTAATATATTATATAGTACTTATCTATAGTACCTAGTTATTGAAAAACCTATTTTATAAGCCATACCCGATTCCTATTTGCAAAAACTATACTACTTTCGTAACTACTATTTTCGTAAAACTTAAGCCCGAGCGATATTAGTCAAATTAACAATTTCCGGTACAGTGAAACAAGACACATTAATTGTGAATTATATTTATGGCACCATAACTTTTCGTAAATGCCCTTTTCTTTATTTATATGACAAACATTGGAATTTATAATATTGGAATGCATATAAATTGTATTTTGGATGCTTGTTCTAAATTATGTTTCAATTACAATGACAAATGTTTATTGTCGTAAATATATCGTTTGTTTAAATCACAGGTTCCCAAACTTTTTCGTCTAACGCCCACTTTGAAAATCAGTTATTTTGTAGCGCCCCCCATTTTTTTAACATAAAAACCTTAATAACATATTACTCTCACCTGGAATTTCATTAACCTATTTTCTTCTTTTACGTTATGTCAATAGCAAATGAGTATGCAACCCATCTGATGGTAAGTGGCTATTGTAGCCTATGAATATCAGCGCCTCTCGATTTTTCTGAGCCCCACACCGCCCCCCTCTAGGCCTCCTGGGCGCTGGTGGGCGTTATCGCCCACTTTGGGAAACAGTGGTTTAAATGCTAACTGTTGAACGGATAATATATATTTATTGTGGGAACTAAATGTAAACCTTTGATTATGTATAGCGTATGAAGCATCGATCTTTAACGACGTTGATCGATTTAAATAGTAGCTAACCATTGAATAAATAATCGATTGGATACAAACGTATCAACATAGGAGGTTAGATAATACTCCAACGAGAATGTAGATAACAATAAATTCTTATAACTGTCGTCAATGTTAATTATAAATAATATAAATAGGTAACGATAAATTTCATTGCTATTTTATAATGTAGTAGTAGCAAACGAGCATGCAATCTAATAATATTAATAGTTAACTTATAATCTATTCTATCTATAAATCTAACAAAATTATTACAACTATCATGGATTTTCTAACAAAATCTATTATTATTAGATCTTAATATTTATCGATCAAATCGGGACTTTAAACTAAAACTGTAAAGTGATAGCGCGTTTTCATTTTCCAGTTATATTAATACAACACACAACATAATTAAAAACTCGTTTCATTAACATTACCGGTATCTAATACTGTGACATGTGAGCTTTATTGGGTAGAGGTCAAAGACCGCTCATTAATCGACCACTTGTACGATTAAATGATCATTTTATACGTATACCTTCAAAGATCCCTTCGTCATCAAACTGTGGTATCTGCAACACCTGTCTTATAACAGTATGCTACTGTGTTCTTCAATGACGGGTCTTATAGTTATATTATTAGTGTCTTCGTCAACCTATTATTGCCCCACTGCTGGGGACGGATCATAGTAATAGGGATTTCGGCCTCAGTCCACCGCGCTGGCCAAATGCGAATTGGTAGACTTCACATACCTTTGAGATTTTTATAAGTACGCGCTAGCTAAGTGCGATTGGTAAACTTCAAATATAAGAGCTTTTATAAGTACTCTAAGGTGTGAAGGTTTTCTAACGATACATTTTCCTTTGCTGTTAAAGCAAGTGATAATTAATTCTAATACGCACATAAATCAAAGTTGTGCCTGGGATCTGAACCTTCGACCTCCCGTTTGACGCGCCAAGTTTCAACCATTTGGCTATGGCCAACTACTTACAGTTACTTATTAGATGTAAACACATTACAAAAGGCTTTTCGGTTTAAAGCCATGTATATTGTATAAATACAGTTGTACATAAGTACATTAAGAGGCGAATTAGTAACGGTGACAAATTAAAATAATAAAACAACAGCATATTCGTTATGTCAAATATAAAATCCGTACTTAGTCACAAGAGTGCTTTTTAGACGGCAAGCAATTTGATTTGCATTAAGCACTAGCTATTATTCTGTGCATATGGCAGCGTTGTTAGCACTTAGGTCAATAGTTGAGTTAGAAGCGCAAACAGGACATGTAATTTGCGTTGCGGTTCCCATGAATAAAAGATTAGGAGTTCGAATAGGAACAATGCTGACGTGATCCGACTGTCGGAACTGTAACGGAGATTCACCTATCCGTGGATTCTGATGAATATGCAGATCTCACGATGACGCCCTGTCGCGGAATGCTAACGGTCGGAACACTTCAACAATGCAAGACACATCGACTTGGCTCGTTTTCAGTCAACGAAAGTAATATCGATCCGGTTTGTTAGCATCGGCAGGTTCAGTTTAATTGCTCGTAAATACAATAATGTTGGTACGTGCGACCCATCGGCCATCGGATAATTTAACTGAAATTATTTCGGGTATCCGATCCGAGACGGTGTGATCGTTTTCGCGTCTTCCGTAACGTATAATTGACATAACATGTATTTTTAACCCACGGACATGAAATTCCATATGCAGTGTTAAATTTTAGTGTTGGTTTTTTTTGATAATTTTATTATAAATTATAATAAAGAACATACGTTTTAGGATATAGTGTATTCGTAACGGAACTAAATGTTATTGTGAATGTAAGTATTGAATATTTTACGAAGCATATACCTAAACCAGTTTCTCGATGTATGTTGTAATTATTTTATTGAAAAAGTTAAACCACGTGGCAACTGATGATAGCTTTCGAGCGTTTTGGGATATCCTTCTCTTTTGCTACGAATATTAGAGTACTATTCAAATCTGCAGTAAAGTACCACGAGTTACACGGGTCTATAATTTTTGTCACGTGTTCCATGATTAAATACCGATCCCTTCCCAAAACTTTGAAAGAGTTGGATCATATCGCCGTCAAAGAACAATTATCATCATTACCTAGTTGGATTACATACAAAGGTATCTATCAAATTGACGATTTTTTCTTATACCTAGTAGTAATAAAAAATACAACCGAATTGAAAACCTCCTTTTTGAAGTCGGTAAAAAATTGATCAAAACATAGGCAAAATAAACTGCCTGTAAACATACTTAATACTTAAACTGTAAAGGTCTTAAGTGCTTTGTAAAACCACTTAATCCCCCGCGTATTAACGTTTCTACGTTATAACCATCGGTAGCTTAAGCTAAGCAGATAAGTACACTCATCAGGAAGGTGGAAGTCATCATCAATCGAGTCGAACGCTGAGGAAATCACTGGAATACCGAACTCGGTCGGTTGGCAATTAGCCATAGATAATTGAGGTACGTGACACTCACAATGCCTTGTTCACACGACTTTCTCGACTCATTACACTGCAGGACGTCGTGGGACGCGAGGGCCACTTAGTCGCAAATTGGAAAAGGAAATGCGATGTGGCCCGTATAGTCTAATGTTCCTACCTATAGTAACTTATCAATAGTTTAGACACGGTTGGTTAGTATCTCACGTTTGTCTTATTATTTTTTAAATTAAAAATAGAAAATGGACAAAGAATTGAAGTATGTCCTGTTTAGATCGATCGTTAAACTTATCAATTGGAACAGTTGGTTGGTTAATCATTGAATATAAGAGAAATTGATATTTAATCTAAAAAGTGAATTTCAAGTGGTCACCACTCATGGACCATTCATCTACCTTTGAATTCATAAAACAGCTCATAAGTCCTACCTTTATGATTGTTTTTGTAATAACCACCGCATTATTGGTGGTGATCAGTAAATAAATAACTAACCAACAAACAGTTTGGCTCTTAAACAACACGAGCCATCTGGTTAACTTACTTCTTACAGTTCTCAAGTAAGAAAAGAACTGGTATTACACTTGTAGAATGTTCATGTTACACTACCAGCAAGGCGCAGGCCACGCTTTACCTAATTCCTACGTATTCTGGTTCAATCCTCGGCCAGACATTTGACTGAAACGATAAAATTTCCGTGTAGCAGGGTAGGCACCATACCAGCTTGACACGCAAAGATGCCGGGTTCGATTCCCGATATCTAAATTATAAACTTAGATTTGTGTTCTGGGTCTGGGTGTTTGTCTTTGTGAATCAATGTGTGTCTACGACACATAGAATAGAGGAAAAAGATCCTCGTTATAATTAATTTAAATCTAAATTAGTTAATGTTTTGAACCTTGATTTACATTTACCCATACCATAGGACTACGTAAACTATGATTGTAAAAAATCGTTATTTATTTATTTATTTACAAGCAATACTTTGTCCGTCTCGCGTATTCCTCAGCTTGGTAAACGTCAGCCCTGAGGCACTTTGCATCTTTGTTTATCACAAACAATGGTTTTCTCATTTGCTACGGTCCCAGTACAAAGTATACGATGCACTAGGTCATGGTGCGGACTAACCTGTGGTTACGGTCATTCATATTTCAATGCTACGTCCGTTACAAAATTACAGTATATTGTGATATAGTAACATTACGTATATTTGTGATCTTATATTGGCAAGTTTCCATTATATTTAATATAATTAGTTTATTTTGTATTCTATATCGTTTTTCCTTTTTTAAATAAATAAATTTACGAACACACAATGATATACACGTAAATATCTATGCAAATATAAATTCTCAATATCTTTGTATTCTTCTTTCGTGACATTTCCTATTCTCTTACCGTATATTTTGTATGTATGTATTACCTCTATTTATCTTTATCTCTATAATGTACGGCTATGTTCAATTATATAATACACACATCAAAACAGTCTATTTTTATGTCACACTTCTTGTTTTATTTTTACCCTTTCTTTCTTCTGTAATCTTTGATAATGTATATTAGGTATGAATTTTTTTATGAATTTTTTACTAGGAATAAAATTATAATTTAGATAAAAATAAAATCTTACGCTACATTATTTAGAAAGGTAATCTCTTATTTATTTACAAATAGACAATTAATTTAAGGTCTAGCTTAGTTAAGCTTTATCACCAAGATTACCCCAGCCATAAGTTATAACATCAAAGAAATTAATCTCCAGGTAAATCAGACAAGAAAAGCCTCTTTAATACCTTCCAAGAACCAGAGCATTGATTAATGATTTTCCGACACGTTATAAAATTTAAAGGCGTGAACTCGCCAGAAAACCTATTAGGAATGTTCTCCATGATTTATAACGTTGAATGCGCTCCGACCTTAACATTGCCTTAAGTATGGTGGCGCTTGGGCTAACTAATGAGAGAAAAGGACAGAACTATCGGAATGTTTTGTTTCTGTTTAACAGGATAATGATGAAAAATCTATACAAATAAATAAAATTTATGAGATTTCAACATAACATTTTTTATTCAATGCATGGGAAAGTTGTCATTTTTTTTCTCTGTTTGTGTGTCTGTCTGTTTGGTTAAGGTAATTTTAACTGGACTTTCACTGGGAGAAGGTTTATGGCATAACATAGTCTACTTTAATTTTGGAAAAAAACATTAGTGCGCGCGCCACGCGCATGCAGCCTCCGTCGCGGGAGAGCGGGGTGTTACCTATGTTTAGATATGTGTTTCTTTTTACAGGCTTGACAAATTTTAGCATATGAGGTGTCGTTAAATTCGTCTCAATTATCACAGTGACATTGTTATATCGAGATAGTTATATGACATAGTTATATCACAATGACATAATTATCACAGTGACTATATAATTTTTAAATGTGATGGTTAAAAACTGAAATAAAAGAAGTTTTAGTGATCGGATTTTTTGTTTTTAAGACAATATTACTAGAACGTTTTAGTAGCCGTGAAAAGTAGCTCTGTATCACATGTTTTCAGTAAAAGATTTTTAAGCTATGTTATTTTACAGTAATGAAGTATGCGGAGCCGGAACTACTTGTCCCATTTTTATTTATCTTATACAACAATTAGAACTTTCTATTTGACATTTATACTTATCACACACTACATCGATGTCACGTCTACTTCGATTTATATCAGAATACAATATAATAGTGTTTTTTACTTTACAATACGGTTCGTTTGGTGGAAAGTTAACCACACTGACACGGAATGGGTACGTGTTTGATCTCCGGTAAAACAGTCTCTTCGTTATCCTCAATCTATTTCCTTCCTACAGCTGGACATGAGTCTCTCTTTTTATTAAAAACAGTTTCATAGGTCAGTACGATGGCCAAATGCAAACTGGTGGAATCAACACACCTTCAAAAATATTTTCAAAAACTTTAATGTTTAGATTTTTTCTTCGCTCTTACATCAAGTGACACTTAAACTTATTGGCATAAATTTCCAAAATGAGACGTACATGACTGGGAATCGAACCTGGGTACTCTCATTTAAGAGATCGATTTTCTTCGACTAATCCATCCCTGCTTACTACGGAAAGGTAATTTGGTTCATAATTATCTATCAATCAATCATCATTCTTGTACTAAATAGACAGCATGATGGCTACAGCGGTCTCGTTACTCAGTTCTTTGCTCTCATTTTATTAATAACAATTAGATTTTGTCGATGCAATGGAACCATTAGGAATTTAACTTTAACTTACAAGTTACTAAGTAATTTGAGTTTCCGGCTATTTTTACTTTGGTTTTTAATGTTAAGTTGCTGCTAACTTAACGAGCTTTACAGCTTCACCGGTTTTTCCTCCAACCTCAGCCGGGACAAGAAGACTATGGGCTGAAAGGAAGGGATAGTTTTAATCCACGTTGCCAGTTTCCTAAACCGACTGCTTTCACTAGTGGGAGGAAAGGTTGCGGACCCAGCTATTGCCGGAGTTCTACAGCTTCTGCCTCGTTAACATATCGCTTTTTATACTCAACCAGTACAGACTGTCGAACCTATCGTCAATTCTATTAGATACACAAACTTTTTTATTTATGAGATAGTAGTAGCATACGAACATACAACCCACCTCATGGTAAATAGTCACTATTGACCATGACCATCTGCAACCAACTTCATATAGAGCACCCACAATCCATCACAGATACGTTACTCTACTCCTGAAAACATAGACTGGAATAGTAGATAGACTATCGATAGACTGGGATAGTCTATCGGTAAAGTGGGCCGGCAGTCACACCACTAAACCCCAGAGCGCGACCATTAACCTAAGTTTAGTAAGTTAATGGTCGAACTATCCACTATCCAGCTTGCAATTCTGCGAGCTGTGCTATCCGTATGTTTTTACGCGCACGGTCCAGTTGCGTGCAATATGCACGCTATGTGTGCCGCCGGACGCACGCGCGATGTCAAATGGAGCGGACACTGTGGGCATAGCTAAATAAGATCAGTAGGATCGTGTTGTGCAGGAAAACTACACGTGTTTTAGGACTGTAATGTAAGGTCTATACGATTGAAATAATAGATAAATTAATAAATATGTATCTGTATTGTAAATGGAATATTCTTAGTAAATAATAGAAATTCTAAAAAATAAATCATTCGTTAGTCATAATCATGAAATATAATTAAGAACGGACATAGAGTTTAATTTATAATTTTATGATCAAAATTTGCTCACAAACTATATTTGATGTGTATAGGTTTAAGCATTACCATGAAATAAATTATTTAACCCAATTTAGTTGATCTTTTTAATTTTTAAATTATTCATTAACTAACTGTACTGAATTTATAATTACAAAAACATTTTTCTTAGGACTTTTTTGTATAAATATTCTAATATGGTAAACAAGTACACCATATATTACTCATTTGTTTTCGTATATAACGAGACTTACAAGACATATCCTACCATTCCTCGTGTGCTATGGCGTCTAGACGAGAAAGTCATCGTCAGATAGCTCAAGGAACAAACGGTACCACACGTTGGTTTCGATACCGACCTCGCCAAGGACGGCAGCGATTCTTGCTACCAACGGTGAGTTTTTTGTGATCTACGGAGATGAATGGAATGCGTTTTTGGTACCAATCTATTGATGTGTGATTGTTACGAAACGTGTTCTAAACTAGTTTGAAGAGTTGTCTTTATCTATCTATCAAGCGTGATCGATGGACAAGACATTATCATTAACACGTTTCGACACTTATAATGAGAAATAATTGCAGCTGCAACAAAATTTGTATTGATTAGCTTTTGACACAAACTTCTTATTAGAACTTCTTGTAAAATGTGAATCGATGTTTTCTTTAAAACCTTGCTAAAGTCTTATAAATATATTATATGCGTTTGGTAAAATTATCAGTTAAGGCAATACATTGTTCAATAATACATTATTTTTCAATTATATATTGACTATTTTTTGTAACATAGTAATCCACCGAACCATATTTAGATTAAAAAATATCTATATAAAATATGATGACTGCATATTTAAAAAAATAATTTAATTAATCAAGTCAGCTCTTATTCGCTTATGTTAGATTTAATAAATCAAAATGTAATTTTACTTTCAAATCGGGATTGTGTACTGTTACTCTTATTCTGTTGTCAGTTCAAGTACATTTATAACACTTATTTCACACTCATCACAACCAGAAGGAGAAAACTCACCGACTTTTTATTACCCGTCAGTTTTTTATCTAGTTAAGATTCAGACTATACCGTTCTGCAAAATGAGAATTTACATCTCAAAATGTAATACGTACATACGGGTCGTTGCATTACAAAGAGATAAGAGGCAGCGCAAGCTAGCTACTTTTGTTTTGCGATTTTGCGTTTATTCTTAAGCTTCTTAATTTGAACAATCACTGTAACAGACGACACTACAAAGATCACACGTTTCGAAACCGACTAAGGGTAGGATAACTACATGTAAATGATCATTTAGATTTCTGTCTGCGTTTGTAAGATGTATAATTTTATATACCCATCGTCTACATCTACGGTATCGGGAGATTTTACCGTAGAAAGCATCTAAACTTTCGGTTCCGTATTTTACATTGCTTTTAAAGAATAACATAGCATTCAATACAATAATTAAATCAAAAACTTTTACATGTCTTCCATCTTTTTGAATAAAATTAATGAACAGTAATATCGACTTCTAAATCAGAATTTACGAAGAAAAGTCGCAAATCTGCACAAGCATAGCTTCACTTCGACAACGAAACGGGGTTAGACGATATAAACTGTGAAGTGAAGACGCACCGTGTTAACTAACGCCTAGTCATTCGATGCGAATATCGTACGAGCACTCTTGTTTTATTATTTTGCAACTAGATGTGCCCCTCGGTTTCACCTACGTTTAAAATTGACTAGTGATCCCGTCGCAATGGTCGAAAAAATTGAACATACTAAAAAACTAAATTTGATACACCCATGTAAAAATAAGCTTTTATCTGTCCATTAGGAAGACACCCATAATGTGAAAAATGAGTTTTAATTTGCCAAACTAGGCTCTGCCGTTTCCAAGATTACCCAAAACAAACAGACAGACAGACAAAAATATCAATAACTGCACTTTTGTTATGGATAACGTGTAGACTTTCATGTAGACGTATAAAATTTGTTATTTGGACATTATATACAGACACTTCAATTTCATTTATTTGAAAATAGACAAGCAGAATGAAATGTACATTATGCTTATTCGTTTGCGAGTTTTAAACAACGAAATAGTTAGTGCTTTCTCAGACTTCAACATATATTTATTTTCTTTAAAAATAAATATGAACAGAACATCTCAATCATATCTAATTGGACAATTTGTAGCAATTGGACTAGCACTTTTTGTTTTTCATCGTGTTTTACTTTTAAATAACATACAATCAAGTAAGATTAGATTAAGTAGGTATACGAGAAAAAAATGTTTAAGAAAATACTATTCATTATAGGAACTATTATTAGTTTTTACAATGTACTTTATTCCTAAGCTTTTCGTTAACAAACGCTAATTTATTAAATTCACACGAATTAGACACATTATTTACATCCATACACCTGAAACTACAATAATCAAACAACTTGTTTAAACTCATTACCCGCAACTAGCTCTTCTTATTTACTTCTGTTTTTTCCTTCTCTGTCATGTGCTATCTTTTAGTTCACTATTACTTAATTCCTAAATCAATTTTCCATAACTACACAGACGTGTTTTGTTTCCTTATGTTGTATGTTCTGTGTTTCTATGCTATTACTTATTTCTACCCCTTTTACTATTACTTGAACCCTACCTTCTCTTTTTATCAACCTTACTATAACTCCGCACTCAGGTTGTCTGAAAGAAATCTCTGATTAGCGATAAGGCAGCTTGTTGTATTATTTCTAATTGTGATTTTCTTTATGTTGATTTGCTTAGTTGAGTACATTAAAGGGTATTATTATTATTATGGATACATACAGTACAAAATACAGCAATAAGAACTATACTCTGAACTTTATTCAGAAAAAAATATCAACCCTATAAATCAACACCAACTTTTTATTTGGTAAAAACTTTAGACAGCCCTATTTAACATCGTAATCCAAAACAATCACCGTTCATGTTAACTTGACCCAATGACCCGGGTTTCTAGTACTTCTGTTTACAAACACTCAATATTCGAATCGTGACCTCTGTGATGTTAGTGACGTGCATAGAAACCACATCGCCTTGCGGCTTGGTAACCGTCTACAAAGTTAAACACCGCTGGGTGTGGCCCGGAGTTGCCTGTGTGACTTTTTTATATAATTAAAGTAGCAAACGAATAAACCAACAAACCATCTGATGGTAAGTGGACACTACTGCTCATGGACATCTGTTATCATCACGTATTAAAAAGGGTGACTTTCTGAGGTTGGCCACTGATACAATAGTTAATACACCTAAGGTCTAACATGAAACGTTACAACTTAGAATTTAAAGTTGGTAACGCGTTTTTGGCTGACCCCAAATGAAATTCTAATCTTGTGTGGCACTGACAGATATCTATGGCCGGTAAAAGCCGCTTGCCAATAAGTGGACTGCATAAAATTTTGCTACTACTCATAATCGGCTCTAGGTCTCCACCATTAATAGAAACAAACCCGTGCCTAGTAACAAAATAGATATAATAAAATTGTCATAGTGGTGGTCTGTAGAATCATAATGACTTTATTAAGTTAAGTGTGTATTAGTTTTATCGCTTATTTTAACGATAAAAGGAAACATAATTAAAGTCGGATAGAGTCATTAGCGGTAGTAACCACATAATATCGGATCACTCCATATCCTTTACGACTTCCATTATATAAATAGTAGTAAATACTGTTGTCTAAGAATATTCCTGTATCTGATATTCTTACGATACGCAAGATATAAAGTATAACAGCGTTTAAATAACTTAATGTGTAAAACTTTATACGTAAGCTTTTTGTATATAAAATTGACGCGCAGTTCAAATAATATCGTAAAAAATATGTATTGCTCATATTTTAAAACTGGAAGATAAGTATTATCAATGGTATAGGTGTATATTGTAGTATACAATGTAGTATTTTTGATTTGATTATATTTGATTTGAAATAATGAATAAACCTATTTCTCAAAGAGCTATAACAATTGAATTATTAAACATATTTATTACAAGTACTTACATTAACTAAAGCAAAAATAATCCACACGAACGTCGTCCGTGATATATGTGATGTGACATGTGTCGCCATGTTGGACCTGAAATGAAAGAAAACCTTTATTAATTACATTATTGACCATTAGAAGGACATACGGGTATTTTGAGAATAGAGGTTCTTTGTTCAACAATTCATATTTTTAGTCCTAAACATCGTATTTTTTATGGTTTCAACGAGCGTAAAATCCTAGATGTGAATTTTCTATTTTCCTAACCAGGGATTGAACGTAGATCAGCGGTATAATAGCATTGTAACATAGCATACAAGCATTAGGTAGTTACCGCTTCTACCTTAAGAAGCTCTATCATAAATCTGATATACATAAATCGGTTAAAAGTGGTGCGGCGTGATAGCTTAAATAAACTATTTTACTCGGAAAATGCGGCGTTTTCACGACACAAATTGCATTACGATGGACGACGTCGATGTTTTGACAGTGCAGCGCCGTAATTCTTATACGTGTTGGTCTTTAGAACAACTACAAATAAATATATAATCACAAAAGATTATTTTTTAATATTATCGAAGTAGCTAGCAAGCATGCGGTCCACCTGATGGAAAGTGGCCTCTGCCGCCCATGAACACCTGTAATCAAGCCCAGATAAGATCAAGATCGCACCTGAGGTTGATCATAGATGCGTTGCTACCCGGAGGACTGAGCTGGAACGCCTCGGATTAGTATGTTCCCATTACCACACCCTTCAGACCAGAACACAGCAGTGCTTCACACTGCTGTTATAAGGCAGAAATAGTTGTGGCGGTGGTGCCGCCGGAGTCGAACTACATAGAGTTCTACCACCTTTAAATACTACCCTCTTGGCACGTTTAAGTAACAAAGTGGCAGGCGTCGACGAGCAATTAAATAGAAAACAAAAAGCGACAACATCACGGAGATTATCGGTGACAACGTGACATTGACCGTGATCGTTTTCGCCGTGAAAGCCTGCCGGCGCCTAGGACTGCAGGGCTGACCACACTGTTTAACCAGGACTAAGTTACAAGGATTTCTAATGCTGGCGGTAATTGTTACCCCATGCTTTAAATACATATTAGGTTTTTCTATAGTAACAACAACTTGGTACGAAACCAAACAATCGTAAATTGTAGGTAAATTTGTTGTAAAAAAAAAAACAAATAGTTTATAATTTATCCAATACAATAACATAAGTTTAAGTGTAAAATTATTACATTTTTCAGATATAAAGTCTTTGTAATCTTAAGGTTTACAATAAAGGGTAAATAAATAAATAAAGTCTGATATAACGTAAATGATAGGTACCTTACAACTCTATAGTAAGGTTCTCTTAAGGTTATCGTGGATGTTATACGCGAAGATATAATCACGAAGACTCAGAGTAGAAACATGAACTCATCATTTAGGCAAGGGCCTGTCCAGTGATTTAATTGGGACTGGACATGTTAGACCGGTATAGTAACAAATTCGCCACGCGATTCATCAAAGATACCTACAAGCACTAAACGGAAATCAAATTCTAAATACGTGTGTCATCAAAATACCTTTTTTCATAATAGCATATTAATAAAAACGTTTTAATGTTATGTTACGTAATGTTACCATCATCAGACACAAAACGTACCGTGGCAGACACAATCATATTTTACACAATCACATTTTACAATATCATGATATGGGTCGTACACGTGTCTAGTGTCTACGCGATCCTTTTTTTTTATGATCGAAGACCTACCTGAGGTCGACAGATGCGTTGCTACCTCCTGAGGACTAAGTTGGAACACCTCGGATAAGTATGTCTCCCTTACCACACCCTTCAAACCAGAACACATAAGGAAGAAATAGGTGTGGCGGTGGTGCCACCGGAGTCGAACCACAAAACGCTCTACCTTTAAAAATTCGATCGTATTCGATAGATATATATAAGTACGTCAATACACATTGTATGATTACTTTTTCGCTTGCCACGGCACGCGTCTGCCACGTAGTATATCTGTAGATAGCTATAAAAGTATTAAATCGCGCAGAATTTTTTAACGCTTAAGTAGTTCAGTTTTATCTACATAAACAAGTCGCCAGCAGCCCTATCTTCCTAGATCTGGTTATTTATTTAAATATTTTCACTTATGTTAATGTTAACTCTCGGGTTCAAGAAAACTGTGCGGTGTCCGGTTATCTGTTACGTATCGTTTATAAGAAAGTTCACACATTCCTTAGGCCTTCATTTTAATACTATCCAAATTTTATTTGTATGAGTAATGACATATGTAAAATTTGTAGTAGTTTAAAAATAATGAAATACTTATGTAAATATTTTTTTACATTTATTGGTAAAAATAGAAGTGAAAACGTGTAACCACTTTCTTTTTTGAAGTCGTTTAGAATATTTTAAAAGTATGTAAGTAGTAGAGTCAATAAAACGTATGACTTAATTAATGTGTAATGGGATTTTTTCTATATGCATTTCACGTTCAATTGGATCCTGTTATGCAGAAATATCCAATCAATATTTTATGTGAAATCGTATTACACATCCCACAATTATCAAATTTTATATATGAACAAAAGATCCTGGCTAACACAATTTTAACTGTATCAATATAGATAGGTATACTTATGATTTTTCTATTTACGGTCAAAATTTAAACTACGTTTAGTCAAAGTAAAAGAGTTGTTGGATCTTTTCTGCATAACAGGATCCAATTAAGTAGACAATTAATCCCGGTTAATTAATTTAATGTGTTTGAGATGCTTAGATTTAAAGTTAAGTTCTATTCAGTATTTAAACGTTCATTATAATTCAGTTTCAAAGGCTATAAAATTTCTAATCATTAAAAAGTCATTAATTTTTTGATTTGGTTAATTAATTTACCAATGTTGGATAACAATCTACAAAACTAACTTATTTAATAGATTGTGATCTTACTCAGTTTGGTACATAAAATTTATGAGGAAAAGTAAAAATTAAATTTGATTTCCTTATTTGAGTAAGTGTAATAATCTTAACTCTGCATATTTTTGATCAATGAATCTAAATGAGTGTCAAATTATCGCTTATTTACTACCACTTAATTACGTTGAACAGTGCTATAGACGTGATATAGGTCTGAACTATAAAGAATAACATTCAAACGACAAGGAACCAACTCTAAAAATCGGTCCAATATCGCGCGTTAACTAATTTTATCTCGACTCTACGTGGAACTTAATACTGAGTTTAATAAGACAACATTAAACCATCAAATCCCCGTGAAACTAAATCTAACGGTAGTCGTTAATTGTTAACGTAACAAGCAAATAACAAAGTAACGTACTAAAATTATTAAACGCTTGCTTGACCTCAATAAAAGCCAACTTTCATGTTACATTTTGAGTTAAAAAAATAATTAGAACTTAAAAAATCCACCGAACGCATAATTAATTATATAAACATATCTCCATAAGTAGAGTATTCGTATGTACATAAAATGTTCAAAAAGGTTAATTAATTCACAATTTTATATTAGTTTTTACCGTTTGTTAGTTGAACGTTACTTGGCAGAAGAAACTAGGTTACAGCACTATCGCGTTCACTATCTACTTGAAAATTGGCAAGTGGAAAAGAAAAGTGGCAAATTCACTCTTTGCCGATCTAATAAGCATATAAAAAAAACGTCTGGTATGTAAGATTTTTAAAATAATAGTGACGATCACTGTCTTATCCAAATCTAGTATTTATACATCTGAATAAATGTAATCCTTTGAAAGGCCCAGAAAAGCAAGCTCTACGCTTCTTCAATTAAACTTTCGGAAGTTTTTAATTAACCTCTGACTTGACGACATCTACCTAATGACATCAACTGGAATCGATGGCCATTAGCCCACCCATCCAACTTCCAACCGCGCTCGATATTGCTTAAGATTGTAGATCAAACATGATCTACACAAGCTACGAAGCTACGCGCACTTCATTTCTTTTCTCACTAAACACTATTTACAATATTACTAAGAAATCTAGCAGCTAACTCATAATTTGACCAGCTGTTAAACGCAGAGAGATGCGTCGTTTCCTGTTACAACAGTAATTTGCAAGATGACTCGACGTCCTAAACATCTGTACGGTAACTATACGCCTCATATTATGTGTTACGCATATTCCTACGTTGTAAGTGAGACCGTTACTGTAAATATTGGTTGTACGTCACTACACTTATTACTACTCGGTAGTAAAATCAAGGTAAAACACGTTAGAATTTTACCGTCGGAAATAACAGTCTTTATACTACAATGTTACTATCGTAAGATGAAACGGAGCGGCCGCGGTCTTGGAATAGAATTGTACAAATTCATCACTACTGCTATATGTAGTGTTATAATAGAGACATTTATTTCGGGCCCTTTTAAAACTTACAAGGATCTTTTTAATTAAATATCTATACAAAAAAATAAAATTGAAATGTCTGTTTGTGATTTAAAAATAACAATTTTTCATGCATTTGAAAGTATACACGATACCTATAACGAAAATGCAATTAATTTTTTTTTGTCTGTCTGTCTGTCTGCCTATCTGTCTGTCTGTTTCGCTGAGCAAATGTTCTAAACGGCTGAACCGCTTTTGACGAGACTTTCACTGAAAGATAGCTGAAGGTCTAAGGCGCAACGTAGGCTACATTAATTTTTGAAAAATACATAAGCACGCGCTCCACGCGCATGCGCGCGCCGTCGCGGGAGAGCGGGATGACATTTATGTTCAAATATGTATTATTTACCTTTTTGAAACCGCGGAGTTCAGCTAGTTTTTAAATAAAACAAAAACATACATAACAGTATTTATAACTATTTATTTTTTATCCAGCATGACGTGCTTAACAATACATACATATTTGGTACCTTTTTAAGCACATGTACTCGGAAAATATTTCAGAGTAGTTTTTAAATAGGATAAAATTAAATATACTTAAATGCATATACGTCTTCTGTATTTTTAATATTCTAGGGCTACGAACAGCATGTCACAATTTTATCTGCTACTTGAGTGACATGACGATTTTTTCTTATATACCTAATCTTAAGCCTACCGCGTGTGCCTACTTAACTGTCTGCTCTATTTTTGAGCACGATATTATACTCGGCTTAAACATGATCTCTGCACGTTCTGGCGCCTGATCAAAACTGATTGCTCCTATCAGGAATCTATTTAGCCGCTTTATTGTAATCGATCGACATTAAAAAACATGTGGTTTACCTGTAGGTCAGAGCCATTTATTTATGCATAAGTTTTGAAAAATGTTTATTAGCACGAAACGTATAAAAAAACCTTTTTGTGGCCTTATTTTAAAAGTAGGTGCTTGATGAATTTAATGACAACTCATAAGACATTAAATTCAAACATAGTTAATATTTTTAAAATAATACATCCAACACCGATTTGAAATTTATTACCACCCTTGATTACATTGGATTAAAATTAATTGCCCAACAATGAATACTTGTTTCTAATTTAAGAGTTCAAGAAAGCATTTCGCAAAGCATTTCTTTACAGTCGAAGCTCAGTTATACAGCTAAGACAGCTATATTTTTAAGCCTCACATGTAGAAAATCAGAAACTAATCAAGCGGTTGGACGCGTGATCGCGACACGCATTCCGACGGCGTATTATAATGCACTTTCGTTTCGCAAAAACGCACGGTTTTTGCCGCATCGCTAGCGGCTTTCGGCTCGAGATTTGAATGCAGATAGGTCATTCATTACAATAATCTGTGATACATGTGGATAAAGGATAAGCTAATATTTAAGGATGTTTTTTATGACGAAAACTTAACAACTTTCCAGATTTGTAATGAGAGAATCATCCTCAGCGGTGGTAATGAAAGAAACGCTTTAGACATAGTAACGGGAACACGAGACCAGCCATTCTCAAAGGATGGGACTCCGCTAAGCCTTTATGGTACTTCGCGAGAATACCAGAGGTGGGAATAGAAAGATGAAGAGAATAGAGTGAAGGGAACAGGTGTATTTTTTTCTCATTATAAAATAGGAAAAAATACACGTCAGAGTGACCTTAAAAATTTTGGAACTGTTAAAATTTTCGCTATTCAAAAGGGATCTACCACCAAATAGTCTAAAAACCGTTGCACTAGACCAATAATTCGATTAGTTAGGTATTTAAAAATGACAGCCTTTGGAATCTGCGAGACTAGATAGATACCAGAAATTCTGTGTAGGATTTCCTTGTGAAGGAAATAAAAAATATATATCTTTGAAATTTCTATCTTTTACAAGTTTTTTTAAGTAAAAGATATCGTAAACATCTTTCCAAATATACGATCAATACGATTACGTATTTTAACAAAGATCCCGTTGGCCAAAACCTCTATTATGTAAATCGTAGTCTCCTATAATTTTGTATTATTTATTCAAACCCTAAGCTACAATTCCCATAACTTTCTATGCCCGCGGTTAGCATTAGGATACCTTATAATTATCCTTAGGAATGTCCGTTTTTTACAACCTTAAAACAAGTAAGACTTTTTTTTAAGTTAAACGTTAATTTACAGACAATGTTTGTTTAAAAAAACTACATGCTCACATATTTATAATTTCTTCTTCTTATCCTATTTTATACTAGCTTCTTACTAGATTGTTTTTGTATCGTATATATTACTAGTATATAAAAAATAATACTTTGCCTGGCCTGGAATAGAACCCTCTGCATGTCAGTTCCGTATAGTGCAAACTCTACCATGCCGCTTGTCATTAAAGCACAGAGATTCTTGCATTAAGACATGCAATTCATTAAAATAGGCGGCTATTATCAACATCAGCAGTAATAGGATGCTAAAATTCGAAGATCTTATTTAAGATTGTTTTATCTCTTTTCATTATCATAGCAATAAAACATCTATGTGTGTATTAATTCAGATAAATTAAGTTTTAGTACTTACAATTGCCATAATATCCCTAATAAACACATTATTTTAAGAATATAGGTAGAGATGAAGGTACATATGTTTCTCAAAAACAACTATAAAGAGTTAAATGCCTCGTTTAATATCCAACGATAAATTAACCTTACTATAACTAATATGCGGTAATAACGGGTTCGTTTCCCAGCGGAACGTTAAGGCAAGGTTTTGGATAAATTATATTTATCAAAGGATTTCGAGGGCAGAGAGCCTGCCTTATCACTGATGCACGGACTGAGGTTCAACGGTTTAAAGATAAATTTGTTTTACTTAATTTCTCTCTTTTGGTTCAGAGGCGAGCGATGAGTGAAACTTCAAAAGGCTTTTTACATTCTTTATTAATTATAATCAATATTTTACTTAAAGTCTTAGATACATACGTTTGAAATAATATATTAAGTTACAACTATAAATATCATAATCTAAGAGGATTATTTTATAGGTTCATTTGAAGAATATAAACAGTAATAGCACTTATTAGTGGTAAGGCCGGTGAGAGCAGCCTTTCACCTCCAACGGGAGACCTTTGGGGGCAAACATACCTCATATATTGATTGGGGCTAAGGAATCTGCAGACGAATGTATCGGATACCCCGTTGTATGCCCTTGTGAGTTAGGAGCTACTAAAAACTTTGTCATCGCCTTGTAACAGAGATTTACATATAACCAAGATTCGCCCGTTCCATACTTCAGACGCGCGAACCTGTGTTTGCCTTTTAATCAGATACTTTCGCTAG